>VZTV01003967.1:0-21229 GCA_013400875.1 Anhinga rufa
CAGTTCCTTATCCACTGAACAGGATTAATTTCTTACAGCTGAATCTCTGACGACTAAGATGATGAGGCATTAAGTCCCCCTGAAACATTTCCCTCCTTTGGGACATTCATCCTGCTTTCTCTGTGTATGGAGCCTCAGATACTTTACATGAACTGAATATTTGCTTCAGCCTTTTTTCATAGTGGTCCTGTACAGGATTTTCCTTATCTACCTATCTCCCTAATATGATAAAATACGACAACTGATATTTTCACAGCATGGTCAATCTGAAATATGCAAACAGATCCAGGTTTATGGTGGGAGAAGAACCAGGTAAAAATATGGTTAAAAACCTGGCAATTTGGCATACTAGTTGGGGAGGAGGGAAGGTTTGGAAGATTAAACGACTTACGAAATACAGCACACACTGACAAATTATTTTGATACTTTTCAAGAGAGTAATTTATTCATTTGAAAAATTCCACAGATCTCTATTTGTGATTGTGCAGTTTCCTGAGCGGACCCTGTACTTGGGCCTTTACCCAGCACTGCTGTAGCTTCTCTTAGTACGCCAAGCATTTGGCACCGCAGACTTCGTATACTGTGACCGAACTGCAGCACAGTTTTACATAAGATTCTTTACAAAGAAAAAATAATTCAAATAGCATGTTTTATCAGAAATGGGTTTTGAGCACTCCACAGGGAGCACATCTAATCCAGAGCTTTCTCCACAGGCACTCTCACTTTATGCACCAACAGCATCTGTAATGGAAATAAGACTCCTAAACTGCTACTTTTAGGTGGAGAAAATGGGAGGGGAAAATGAACCCACAAGGCAGTTTCATAGGCTTTTTTGAACTGATCTTTAACTTTTTTAAACTGATCATGGAGCTTGTTAATGTCTTGTACTGCTAACTGGGAGTAGACATATGACATCTGTGTTGCTTTAAATGTTTTGGGAGTTTCTGAGTATCGGTTCTGCCATTGTTAACACTGCTGGCAAATTATTGATGACATGAGGTCATCATATCTTGGATATAAATATCAATACTTCAGATCAATTGGATTTGTTGGGAACAGCACCACCAGGACAACTCTTAAGGTGGGCCTGTCCCCTGACAAGCTTTAGTTAAAAAAATTTCTTTGCTTCTTGTTAGCTTTATTCCCTGACAATTAGAGTGAACACATTCCTTTCTTTTATTGTCTTTCACATCATCCCACAGACTAGCAGCATGTCAAGGTTGCTGCGTCCTGCAAAGAGAGTGAGAAGTTAATCTATTTCTTGACAGAAGAAGTGTGGTAGCTGTGGGGGATCCCAACTTCTATCCCCTTTGCAGGCACCAGCACTGGTACACTCTTCCAGCTGGACTTCCCTCCTTCCCCTTCCCTCCTGCAGACTCCTCTCCTCCCAGAGTCACTTCCTCCTCCTGCGGCAAGTACCTCCTTGTTCGCTCTGTTTCTCTACCGCTAAATTAAATTATGCTTGTTGATTAAATACAATCTGTAGTAAATAATTCATCTGTCATTAGCCCATTTGTGTGGGGTTTTTTCCCAGTCGTACTGAAATAAATAGCAGTCTGGCCACTGAAATTGGTGAGGACCCCTTACATCTCGCTTTGTGTTATTATTTCTATTGTGGGCACTGTAACTTCTGTAGAATTTCACTCTCTAAACCAGATTGCTGGATTTTTCCAGAACTGGGGAACCAATGAATGACTGAACTATGAACTACAGATCCAGCTAGGCTGGTATCTGACTGCTGCAGATGTGTGCTGGAAAATTATTGCAGCTGAGTTGAGCCAGGCAAAGATTCATATATTTTAATCCATTCTGATTACATAAATATTTTTCCGGTGACATTTTACATTGCACAGGCAATCTGGTCTCTTCAAAGTTCCAGGAAACACTATTGATAAAGGGGCTGTAGCAGTCTTTATTAACAATTTAATTTCTCTCGGGTATTTAATTCAGAGCCTTTTAATACTGTGTTTGACCTTTCCTTTCCTGTTCTGCAAAGTTATTTAATACTGCTCCTAAAACTGATTTTTGGGACACTGCACTTATAACCTTTTTTTTTTTTCCTGACTGTGAAAGGCAGCTTATTCTCAATCTTTGACTCCAGAAGCCATCTTGGAATTCACAGACAAGAGCCTCAAATCTTCAGAAGTAATTCTTTCCAGTTTACTAATGTACATACTTAAGCCCCAGTCTGCCTAGAGCAATATAGTCAGGGTCAACTAAAACACACAAATAAAATTACCTAGCATTTGACATTCCCTATGCCTTGTCTTTAAATGAGGTCATGTGTTATTTAAGCTGTAGTAAAATGTCTATTTATATATCAAATAGGCAAAAAATTACATTTCTTCCAGATTTGTTTCCAATAAATTTCATATTTTTACAATAACTTGCAAAAATTGTAGTTAAGCAACAAAAACATATGTATTTTATACCACCCTGTGTTTGTCTTAGTACAAAGAATTTTGCCTAGCAAATGAGCTTCTGTTTCCTCTTTTAATATACTGTGGGAAGAAAAAAATTAAAAAGTTAATATTGAAATAGACAGTAAAATGTTAAAAAAGTATTTCAGTTTTTGTATATTAAGTTGTGCTGTGACTATTTATCCCATCTGTATTTTAGTATGAGTTCTGGCCCCTGGTTCACTCTCCAGGCAAGTAACAAGCTAGACACCCCCAAACCCAGGACCAGGTCCCAGGCCAGGAGCCAGGTCAGGAGCTAAATCCATCAGCAGTCAGAGCCTTGAGGCACCCCCTCCCACCTCCTGCTCCTCCCTATCCCTCCCCACTTCCAAAGTCAAGTGTGACCCCCTGGTTTTCTTTTGAAGCGGGGTACACCAGGGAGCCCCATCCTGTCCTCTAGGGCAATCCCCAGCTTTCATTTGTATTTTCTTTCTGCTGCATTGCTGCACCATGCTCTGCCGGGCCTGGGTCCTTGAGGTCCAATTATTATTTCTTAATCCTTCAAGCAACAAATATCTGGAATCATCATCATTTCCAAATGCAGACAAGCATCTCTCTATTTATCTCCTTCCTTTCACACAGTGAAATGTATCCCTTTTATTACAAATAAATGCAAATATTTATTAGCAATGTGTGCAGCCATTATTATTGTTCTCCTGATTAATGCTGTCTCTGAGGCAATGGCATGTGAAATATTGCTTGTAGCATCGCCAAGTAGAAGAAAAACTGCTTTTAAAATGTTCTTTGCTGAGTTTAATACAAAGAATGAAAATAAATAATGTCAGGCCCTTGCCAGGATCTGCCCATTTTAAACTTTTCAATGGCACAAATCATCATTAATGAAGCACTTAACATTACACTCCCGACAGCATAGTATAAAAATTACTGCAGTCATCCAAAGGATAAGACGAAACATGGCAGATAACTTCTGAGGGGGAAAGATTTACACTCTTTTAACGAAACTTTATGGGTTCAAGTTTACATTAGAATAAAGGAGGGGGAAAATGTTTATCCCTTAAAAGCTTCTGGAGGAGACATTTGGAAGGAAATTGTTTTTTTTTTTTTCCAAATGAATGGAAGAAAGATCAGAGAGTGAGGTCTCAGCAGTAGTGAAATCTGGTTTGCATCATCAGCTATTATGATACAAAACACCGTGGCTGGAGTTACAGCATAGAGATTTAAATTATAATGCAGAATAAAGTAAATTCTATTATGCAAGTGCCCTTGTTACATAGTTTTGGTCACAGTTTGTTCCAACAATAGCTGATGGTAAGTTCAACAGCCAGTACCTAATGCTTAATTTCTTTCCTGTTTATTTGTAAAAGCAGAATACCATGCTTTTTGTATAAAATTATGCATAGAGACTAACCTCAAGTTCATATGCCTGTAAGACATGGATCAGAACAAAGATCTCTGTGATACAGGATATGAGGACAGTCCAGATGAGAGTCTGTGAGAGGCAAGAGGTTTCATCCACCTCTGCTCAGACCTATGGGAGTATTTCTATGAAGTTGGGATGGTGGCTGAGCAGGTCCTGGTGATGGAGAAGGACATGCCTTATGGCATGAGTTGCTCTGTGTCAAAAGAGAGGACCGCCCAGTCCAGACTGCTCCCTGGTGGGAAAGAGGTTTTAAGCCAGGACCCAACCAAAGGGGAAGAGGAAGAACTCTGTAGACAGTAATTAGTGTTTGCCATCAGAGGACAGAAAAGTGTAGAAGCATGGAGGAAGCATTTAGCAAAACCAAAACAAGCAAATATTAAATTTCAATGCCACATTTCTCTTGCAACAATTTTGAACAGAACCAGCAGGAGAAAGAGGTCATCTTTGGCTTTGTTTCATAATGCACATAACTGGAAATAAAAGACTTGGGTATTATGATGCCTTCCACAAAAAAAAAAAAAAAAAAAAAAAAAAAAAAAAAAAAAAAAAAACAAAAAAAAACAAAAAAAAAATTTTCTTTGATAATGCTTCATACTATTCAGTCCAGTGAATGCAGAAGCAGCTAACATATCCAAAATGAGAAACTCTACAGAGGGCATTTGGATTTGGTTGTGTTCTCCCATGGTAAGTGTCTGAAGCAAAACCAAAGCAATATACAGTAGGGAGAGAAGAGTTTTGCTCTCCTGAGCTTATAAAGATAGCATCTCTGTTCTGAAATTCAATTTGTCAGCTTATCAAGAGGGACATTTACTCTTCTTATTGAATTCAATAGATTGTGATCAATTCCTACTCAAAATAAGGTGGCAATGTTAAACCTATATATTTTCTCAAGCTTGGTCTGTTTGATTGAAAATTTGGGATTTGCTCTTGATTTATTAACCTAAGTATTGCTAAATTTAGTCCTACTTTATTTTCTGTCCAAGTACCTGATCTATTTAAACTCTGTTTTGTTTCACACTTTCTCAAAAGTTAGCATCATTTGCTAACATACTTAGCTTATCCTTTGCAAAGGTCTTTGGGGAAGGACCATAGGGTTCTTGAAAAATCTTCTCTGCTGTCTGTATTCCATACAGTAGTTCTCTAGGGCATCACATATTCTCCCAAATAATGCTGTGATGAAATAACAAACAGCAGCCATAAAAACAATAGAAAGCTGTAAGGTATTCACGTTACCAACCAAGGACAGTGTTAAAGAAAGCTGGCCTAAAATTAAGTTTCTGTTGTACCTAGGTCAATGTTTTGTTGTTATCTGCACTGTAGATTGTTTTAACTGTTGAACTTATAATCTTTTTGACAATGCCCCAATCAGGAAAACAGAATAAGTTTTTTGCCTAAATTTCTAGAAAATGCATTGGTAAAATGCCATGCAGGAGTAAAAGTGCATGCTACTTTCCTTTGACCCATTAATTTTGCTCTCTATCCAAAATGGGTCAGGTGTTCCTGGAGTATGATTTTTTTTTTTAAATTAAATAATTTAGAGGACTTGGTGTGTAAAACACATCCCATCTTAACAACTGTGCAGCCGTCTTCCAGAAATAAGACAATGATAATTCTGCCTACTATTTTGCCATATAATGTTTTCATTTGACCCATTTTCTTCCAGGATTCCTGATGGTTGCTGTGGGAACCAAGACAATCCTCAGCTTCTGTTAAGTTGAAGTGTGTCCTTGTGGTTATTAATTTTTTGAAATATAGGGCTAACACTTGTCAGCACAGAAGCTGGAGAATATAGGGATTACTGGGTATGTGATAAATGCTGAGCATGAAGGACTGCTGGAAATGTATTAGCTATCATGGGGGGGCGAGATTTTCAAAGGCAAAAACAGGAGTTAAGTGCCTTTGAACATTAATGAGAGGTTGGTAAATGAGCATCTGTATTTCTTTTGATAAGCATAATGACAGTGGGAAAGAAGGAAAAATACTTTGGTTACTAGACACCTGTTTTTTAAGTGGTCTTCAGAAAGAGCATCTTTATACTGAGATATGTTATTCTAAGGGGTCACTGCATTTTCTCTTTGTCTTTCCTACAGATTAAAGTCATCCACTTGAATCACCGGTCCAGTAAAGCAATACAATCTGTTTGGAGCTGAAAAAGCAGGTTAAACCTAGTGAGTGCACAGCTTGATTATTAGGGCACTCCCCTCTAATCTTATTGACTTTCTCTTCCCCATGTTGATGTTAACTTGTATCCCACCAGTTTCTGCATTCAACATCCATACAGCTCTCCTCTAATGTTTTGCAAAACTTAATGAACGGAGTACCAAAACTGGGCACACTGTCTGCCCCGATATTTCTGTCATCGTGTCAGCGTGACTCATGCTAGCCCTTGCTGTGGACAGTGGTAACTGTACATGGATACATATTTCAAGAGCAAGATCTGACTCAGCATTGAGAGTTGTCATTGTGTGCTACTGGGGGCAGCCTGTTTAGCCTGGAAGGACTCTGAAAAGAGAAATAATGCTTTGATTTTTTGTCCCTTTCTTTGACGCATGACAGCTTGACTGTACTCAGTGAATCTACAGAATAATCACTGTGTAAAAAGCACTCTATACAAACCAAGTACATGATAGCACACTGCCTCGAAGGTATTCAGGGACCAAGCTGCGCCTGCATAAACAGATCCTGATCAGCTACTGTAAATCTGGCAAAAGCAAAAAGCCTTTATGAAATGAGGCTTGTCAAGCCCTGAAAGGAGTATGAGCATTTCTTTGCCTTGCTGCTCTGAACACCAGAGAAATGTTTCCAGTGAGGCTGAAGCAGCACTCAGGCACTTGGGCTGTTCTCTCCAGGGTTACAGATGAAGAGAGGCCACACTGTGACCTTTGGCCAGCAGCAGACAGTGTCATCAGGAAGGGTGGCTCTCTGAGGTTCCGCTCCACAAATCCCCACCACGCGGACACAGCCACAGCTGCACATGGTGGCCAGAGCCACTGCTACTGCACAGGCACACAAGAAGGCAAAAGAGAAGGCTGAAGTTTCACCTCTTCCTAGGTTGAACAAATAAAGTGCACGGTAAAAGCTCCTGGATTGGTAGTTTTTTAATAATGGATGCAACTTATCTTTGTAACTATTACATGATGCTTTGAGCTTTTTTGTGGAAGGCAGTTTCCACCAGAATTGTTATTACTATTTGCTATTTTCGATTTGGTTGAGGTGCCATCTATACACAAAGCTATCTGTCTATGTGATGGGAAATAGAGGGCCATGGCTTACAGTTTGAGTGAAAAGAGATCATTAACACAGTGACATTTGGAGAATCATTAGCCAAGGTGATAGGCACCCTTGACAGCCTGGGGAAAAGATTTTACACAGCTCAGAAAGATCCTACGTTACCTCCTGTCCCAGAGACATGAGTCATGCTTTGTCTGCCAGTATGAGATTTAGTTATCGCTACTGTAAACACTGGTTTTGTGAAGACTGGTTTTCAGTTAAATACTTAATAGTATACATATGTTGGCTAGTGAAACCTAATGAAAGCAGAAATAAAAGCAAGGTAAAATAGCTAAACACACAAAAATCTGCTTGAGAAGATATGTACCTGTGTGAGCTGAAAGCAGGACCAGGTGAGATGGATGCCACGCTGCGAGACACTGCAGCCAACAAACGCTGTGTGACAACACCCACAGAAGCTCCTGATAAGGGACATTGCATAAAGAAGTGTGGGTTGTTGTGTGTGTGAAATCAAAGACAAAAAAATACATTTGGTACATTCACTGGTAAGAAAAGCAAAGCAGGAGTCCCAGAGAAAAGAATACCTGTGATTTTTTTACTACTGACTTTTTTGCTATCAATACTGAATTACAGAAAGGATTCTCAGTAAGAGCTTAGCTCTCTGGCTGCTCAATAAAATGTGTCTCTAACTAACCAGGGCTAAAATTTACAAGAAAAGTTGAGGCAACAGAGCCATATTTTCCTTTCCCTATGGCAATCTGACTGATATTGAGAACAAAGCCTAATGTCCTTCTATAATCCAGCAAACTCCTGTAGATAAATTCCTTCTTTTCTATACTTGAACACTCTTCAGAGAGTGTCACTTTTTATGCACAGAAAGGTAATGATTTAGACAGCAATTTCCAGCAAGCTTTCCACATGCCATTCTGTCAGTAATCTTCATCCTAGGATGAAGAAACATTTCCAATATTTTTGAAGTTTTGGAAAGTCCACTGAGATTTCCGACAGATTACAAAATGAAGGATCTACTCACTTTCTTTACCATCCATTTTCAGCTGACAGTGATATGATTTAATGTCTAGAATATCTGTTTTTTTTATCTTATTTTATTTTATTACAGCAATAGGTTACTAGCTTTAGGATCTATGCATACACATAGGATGGCTGTATCTGGCCTTTTTAACTCACAGCTCATCAACTTTGGTCTCAACAGCAAATGCCTGTATAATACACCAACATGATCCTATTAACTTGTCAAAGTTTCCTATTCGACCATCTCATGTTAGAAAACTCAAATGTCCTCTCCAAGGCCATAAGTACCAGGCAGAAAATCCCAAGCAATACCTCCTCATCCACTGCACAATATTCCCTTACAACTCTATTGCTACATACCCTTTTCTAGCGCTTCTTCCACCCTTGCAAGTAAATGCCAGGTCTGTCCCACCGCATCTGTGAGCCAACTCATCTTGCTCCCTCCTTTCCCCTTTCTCTTACATCCCTTAGGTTTTCTGTAAGTTTTTGCATAATGAACTAATTTTGAAATAGTGTTTCTGGCCCTCTTTAGCACAGAGCAAACAGCGTAATGGCTGAGGAGCTCCCTTTGTGGTTCAAATTCAGAAGAAAGCAGAAATCCTAGCTGAGCAGCCAGCTTCCAGACAAGCCCTGCAGAGGTGATGGATACCCCCCACAGGATTTCTCTAAGAAATGTTTTACCAACCAGGCATCTATCTGGAAAATCTCCTGAATGGATAAATATACTTTGGGGGTTTTTTTGGCTGATGCACTTGCAGAAAATGTTGTAGTACTAATGCTCGAGCCCATTTGTTTCCTATAGATGCTTAATAGTAGAATTTCATCTTTACAGTATGTATCCTGCCTGATGTCTGCATAACAGGCTCAGTGTCATACGAAGTGCTGCATCAATAATATCAGTACTACTGCACAGGTTCTGGCATCAAGTAAGAGTTAGGGCAGCCCTCCCAGGGCACGCAGCCAGGAGGGGATGAAACCAGTGGCTGTGAACCTGACCTTTACCTGAGGGGGACAGAAACCTGGCTTTGTCAAAATGCCACATGTCATCTTCCAAGCCATCAAAATAAAATTAAAATAAAATTCCCTACCACATATCGAGGTAAGGGATTCTAATGGCCACACAGCATGCCTGTACACAAGGAAGGAAAAAACAAACCAGCCTGAAGACCGTGAAATCTTTTTGATACATTAATAGGTGTCAAGGAGATCTTTCTGATTTAGTCTTTGACAAGTTGCCATTTTCTACATTCCTCAACCACCTAAAAACTAGATAATTATCTGTGTATGTTTCCAAGTTCTTCAAACGCCAGGCAAAGGAATTTTTGCATATTTTCCCATAGTGTGGATTTTAAAAGCTGATATTGGTAAAACAATGACACCTTGTGGCACAGTAGAGCAAACCCATACAGCCACACAGTTTTAGATAAAGCATCTCCAATAAGTAGATACATTCCCCAGAACTATTATGAATTACTGATGAGCTAAGTTTTCAGCTACCAGTTTTTTCTTAGATCTTTACATAAAATTGTTCTTGATGTTTACAGCATTCGTCAGCATCTTTCCAATGATGTGAATAATTTAGACAATCATTATTCAAGAATATAGCAAATCTCCAAGTTAGTTCTGTAATTATTCTTGCAGTGAAGAAATAAACATTTTCATTTATTTAATATATTTGTATTATTAGAAAAGCACACAGCATACTTGTTCATCTTTTCTGTCTTCCTGACCTTACTTAAGGCAGCTAGGTGTTTTAAATAGCATTGGCAGGAGAAATATTATGCAGAATTGCTAACAAGAAAGATGTGATGCCTGTTAGCTTTATGCAGGTTAAAGGGAAGACTCCAGATGTCCAGAGTTTTCGCAGCAAGAAAGAATTTCTATCTTAATTTTTTTTAAATAGGCATAACTGAATGGAACAGATGTGGTACAATGTCATTTTAGAGCTCTGATCAGATTTTGGAAGGTTTAAAAACAGTGACTCTATATCAACTATATTAACTCAAAAAGACTGGATAGCTAATGATTTGAAGACACCTCTCCCTTTAATTTGTAGATATGTTCAAATTGGAAAGCATTAATGAGTCTAAGTGGATGAGGATTCATAGGAACCAAAAAAGACCCCGACTGTAGCAGCCGCTCATGTAAAATATTTCAAGTTTTATACAGTTCGCAAATACTGTCCCATCTACTGAGTGCCAGCTTTCAGTATCAGCACTAATTGCTGACCTTAACAGTGTCTTCTTCTCTGACCTCCATTTAGACAAGGTATACTGCAAATTATTGGGATTTTGAGTGAATGATGATCTGATTAACATGACTGGTGAGCTATTCCTGGTATTACATTATGCAACTAAAACATTATGCCTGCATTCATATATTTTATAACTGTCTAAAAATTAACATCTTTTCTGTCAGCATAATAACATTGCTGGGACAGCACTCCTCAGTTCCAAGGATATTCTGGGGACAAGAATGAAACCCACAACGTTATATAAAAAGCACATCATAGTCAAAGAAGTGATATAAAGGAACAAGGTATATTTGGTGCCTCTGTCATTTATCACTGGGAAGTTTCAAATCTTGACACCCTTTTTGCATCAAGACGCATTTTTTTTTCCAACCTGGTGGCAACAAATTATATGTTTTACATTGGCATAGTGAAAATTACAAAATAAATCTTAAATTGTATTCACCTCAAACATTAGACGGCAAACAAGTCAAATATACCAGTGATGGTATATGACTAATTGAGCACTTATATAAAATGTGATGCCAGGAAAATCACTTCTCCTCTTGTAAAGGAACCCATACTAGCCAATTATTGCAAAATCTAATGGTGCATTAAGTGATTGCTGCTGTGGGCAGTGCACATCCGAAAAATCACAGAGCTTGTCTAACACATATTAAACCAAAAATACCACCCTCAAGCACTGCTCAGGACTGCAGTACAGGCCTTGGCATGTGCTCAGCCATATCTCCCACCTTTCAAACTTCATAGCCTGCCGTGGGGCATCCTACACCTAATCATCAACATGGGGCCAGTAGGTAGAGCATTGCTGGGAGATTTCTTGTCTGATAGGAGTGGTACTGCTGGTCAATGGGGCAAAGATGTGACAATTTACACCTCTCATTTTCAGTCCCTGTAAACTTGCTCTGCAGATAGTGACTAAACCAGCCCTCAGTTATATCTCTGCTTTGCTAGCTCTTGTGTAGGTGTAGAAGAGCCAAGGGCAAGTTCATCACAGCCACGCTTCTTCTCACCTCCCACTTATTTATGCCTGCTCTTGCCCTGCCTGCAACCCAGCTTTCCCGGGTGCTGGAATATTTCCTGCATACAGCAGTGCTACAAAACTCACAGGCAAGAGATTTTTTCCCCGATCCTTGTACATGTGCGTTATTGACATACTGTAGCACTCCATATCTTGGGTCTTTAAGATGTGAATGTTATATATTCGTCTTGGTTTACAACAAGTCACTGACTTCAGTGAAGATTTCTGGGTTTGCACTTTCAGTAGAAATAATGGCGCTCAACTGCTTGCATGTCTGTGTTTAAGAGAATATAAAAATGCTGGAAAATTACAGAAAATAACAGTTATTACGCTTATGCACAGTAGAACAGCCAGGCAACTCCAAAAAAAGAGATGTGCAATGCCTCTTTCTTACAGTTGCATGGAGATAGAATATTTATGTCCTGCTCTGCAGAGCAAATGAGATGCTTTTACTTTCTTTCTGTCTCAGTGAATCATTAGAGAAAGTGTATTGATGAACATTAATTTAACATCAGAAAAAAAACCTAACAAATAAGTCTTCCATGCTTCCTTTGTTCTCACCTTTTGTTTGTAAGGTCCTAGGAATGAATAAAATCTGGCACTTTCACAGCTCACAAACGAGAATTAACTCTCCCTGTTGTGAGACTGGAGATTAACTTAACCTCTCTTTGACCCTGCTGTGAACTACGACTGTGGCATTTTCAGTGTTTAACCACCTTAAAAACAAGAGTAGATACAGAAATCCTGAATCGTCTTGCCTTTAACATGATCCCCCAAAGCATCCTTCACTCTAAACTGGAGAGATACGGATTTGATGGGTGGACTATTTGGTGGATAAGGAATTGGCTGGATGGACACATCCAGAGGGTAGTAGTGAATGGCTTGACATCCAGATGGAGACCGCTGATGAGTGGCGTCCCTCAGGGGTCCGTACTGGGACCAATACTGTTTAATATCTTCATCAACAACATAGACAGTGGGATTGAGTGCACCCTCAGCAGGTTTGCAGATGACACCAAGCTGAGCGGTGCAGTTGACACACCAGAAGGATGGGATGTCATCCAGAGAGACCTGGACAAGCTGGAGAGGTGGGCCTGTGAGAACCTCATGAGGTTCAACAAGGCCAAGTGCAAGGTCCTGCACCTGGGTCAGGGCAACCCCCAGTATCAATACAGGCTGGGGGATGAAGGGATTGAGAGCAGCCCTGCAGAGAAGGACTTGGGGGTACTGGTGAGTGAAAAGCTGGACATGAGCCAACAATGTGCGCTCGCAGCCCAGAAAGCCAACCGCATCCTGGGCTGCATCAAAAGCAGCGTGGCCAGCAGGGCGAGGGAGGTGATTCTGCCCCTTTGCTCTGCTCTGCTCTGTTGAGACCCCACCTGGAGTGCTGCGTCCAGCTCTGGAGCCCTCAGCACAGAAAGGACATGGACCTGCTGGAGCGGGTCCAGAGGAGGGCTGCAAAGATGATCCGATGGCTGGAGCACCTCTCCCATGAGGACAGGCTGAGAGAGTTGGGGTTGTTCAGCCTGGAGAAGAGAAGGCTGTGGGGAGACCTTANGGGCTCTGAGCAACCTGGTCTAGTTGAAGGTGTCCCTGCCCACTGCAGGGGGGTTGGACTAGATGACTTCTAAAGGTCCCTTCCAACCCAAAGTATTCTATGATTCTAAAATCTCTTAAGTATTTTTTTTTTTCCCATTTCTGAGATGTACCCAATTCCCTCTGTTTCTTCTGACCCTTTGCTTCCTTGGGTTCCCTGTCTTTTGATTTGCAGACACCTCAGTCTTTAGGGTAGTGTTCCACCACACAAACCAGGGTTCAAGGAGGTCTGGTTTTGGAAATATCTGGAAGCTGAAAGCTTCAGGCATCAGTGAGAGTGTGTGTCATCCACTCAGAAAGCCTCCAAAATCTGTCTGCCTAGTAAAAATCCTTTGAGAAGTGATGGCATTTTAACATAAGCAATGTGTGAACTGCATGTCAGGATGATGATGCACCCTTTTACCAGCCCTTTGCAATTCATTTGCTTCAGCTCCTGCCAAATATGGAATCCTAACAAAAAACTAGATCTTTCCTCTCGATGGGCTGCCTGGCACTAATATTTGAACTAGAATTAAGAGCTGCTAGAGCTCAGAAATCCTCCCATCAAAATACAGCCACAGGAAAAACTCCGGAAAATTATTCTGGGTGGAATTAGCATCTGGAACGTAACCAGATGGCATGGTCTCTGATTTCCCATCTTGAAGTGGGACAGAGAAAATGTTCAAAATGTAATGAGTACTTTTTTTTTCTCCTCCATTTCCACCCCCTGACATTCAACTAATCACTCCTGTTAAGTACCCACCTTGCCTGCCACACCAAGCCGACCACTCAGTGTGTGCTGGTTGAACACCCATCTGCTGGTGGTGAAATAAGTAATATTGTGCATCACTTGGCCCTTGCTGAGGTGAAACCAGTAAGAAATGAAGGTGGGTATGCTGCTGAAGAGTTTGGAAATGTGAACTATGGCAGCAGGTGGAGGTACTGCCTGAAACCCACCCCCACGTAGCGTCTGCAGAACTGAAGCTGGGCTAGCTTCTCTGGGTTTGAAATGGCAACAGAGGAGATTTGGTTTTGCTGGCCTCTTTCTTCCTCTCTTTTTCTGTTCTACACATCAAAAACAAGTTTTGGAAATGGCTTATACTTGACAAGAGTAATGCTGACTTCTTTGCTTGGAACCATTGTTTCAGACTCTTTGCAGACTCAGAGAGATAAGAAAATACTGGTTACGATCACATCCACTTTCAAACTTTCCTTTACAACCATTTTGTACAAAAAATTATTTTTTCAGTTACCTAGCTGTAATTCCTGCGTGATCACATCAGAAGCTAAAATGTGTTCCTGTGTCTCTAGCTCTATTTTTACTTCAACCATTCGCTGCTCATTTTGAAACATTTATTTTAGCCTCAGTCAAACTTGCACATTAATTGATAAATAAATCATAGCAGCATGCCCATTCCTGTACTTTACGAACTTGTGCATAATGAAGAGATATGTCAAATTCACTTGGCTCTTTGGGAGGACGAGAGGTTTGTTTTAAAACTGTGATCCATCTGAAACTAAAGCTCCCGAAGGAAATTGCTTTGAATCAGATCTTACAATCAGGACACGTCTCAGCCAAGAAATATTCCATCTTTAAAACCACGTTATGCAATGTGTTTCAATTACAGGAACTGTGGACTAACATTACCACTGCACAGGTCAATTTAGCTAATGTGTTCCTAAATGCATTATGGCTTAAATCTTATAAAAAGAATTTAAAACCAAATTGCTTGAACCATGAAAACTAATAAATTTTTAGCTATGCATTGAGATATATTTTTCACTACCCTAAATACAACCACAATATTAAATCAGACTGTTAATGTGAGGAAGACTATTTACATATTTCCTCAGAATTAGTATTTGGGTCTCAAATTCAATTGTGGCTGTTGCATATATTAATGCTAAAATCCCTTAAATATATTTTTTCCATTTCTAAGAAGTACCCAAATACCTTTGCTTCTTATTAACATTCATGCCCTTTGTTCAACACGTTCACCAGGCACAAAAGTTAAAAGACCAAATACAGAAATCCCCCAAACCTGAATAAAACCAACCTGTTTTAATCTGATGAAAAGACTTTTCATTTTGCTTTGCTCAACCTTCAATCTTTCACAGACTAAATGCTCACTTGTTCTCCAGTCACTCATAAAATGGAAGATAAATAACTTTAGCTGTTTTGCTTTTGTATTTCTTTTAATGATTGTTATTTAGATTTTTACACAGAACTCAGTCGCTTGATGTCTTGTGTGCAATATCTCTACCATTGCAATAGTATACTGAATTAAAACTTGATCAAAACCAAGCTTTTTTGAAGCAAATTTGGGCATTTTTTTACTTGCAGATGAAGCAGGTATATAGCAGGTGAAGCCTCTCTCTACAGCTTATTGAAACCAAATGCAATGAAAAGGAAGCAGAAGCAGTTGAACAAATGAGCTGTGTCCATTGGATCTACCAGTCCTTCAAAGCTCATTCATGCTGTTTAGCTTCTGTGCTAAATTCCATATTTAGCACCATATTTTCCATTCATAGATATATTAACATATAGTTGTTCACTAGTAATGAAAATCTTCATGAAGATAAAGCTTTTATTGAGAATTTATTTCTAGTAGAAAATGAAAAACTAACTCGAAAGCTCCTATTTGCTCAGCTTTAAAATTATCTTACACTGCCTGTGCTTGATCCTTTTTATTTTAGTTTTCTGCAAACATCAATGTTTTTCACACAAATATTTGTGGGAAGCAAGTTGTATGTTCCTATGCATATCATTCCCATAAGAAAGAATGCAACTGGTATGATACAGGACATTGCTTAAGACGGTTTCGAAACCCCCAAAGCCCTGGATGGTTAAATTGCATCCATTTATCCCAGCCTCCCATGCCTGTATCACTGAAGACATTGAGTAGGCTCATTGGGTTTAAGGTGTTGTTGAAGCTGGAAAGCCCGGAGGAGGAAGCATTTGCTCCTGAAGCAACCCAGCCACTGTTACGGAAATTCCTTTCCTTTGGGTGGAAGGGGCAGAGGAAAACTAAACCTAAACTCTGCATCCAAGCAATAAATCTAGACTCTAATTTGTTTCTTTCTAGGAAAGATGCTTCGCACAAGGCTTGTGTGGCCAGGAGAGGTTTGAAATTTTCTAAACTTGCCTAATCCATTCTAGCTGCTACCTCTTTCTGAGTGATTTGATGTCCTGGTAGCTTATGGAAAGCCTCCAATCAGGGCAAGAAATTAATGCTATCTGACTCTATCTATATGGCAAATCGGCGGGGGAATTCACAAAGGAATAAAAGCCAATAGGAATTCATTAAGATATATTTGCGAAGGAACAAATGCAAGAACATAACATTATCCTCCCTGGATTTTCTGCAAGCATAAACAAAAACAGGAATCGGCAAATTAATTATTTATGGTGATTATGGGATACATTTTTATTGGTTCAGGTACCAAATACTGTCCAAGAAAATATGTCTGGACTTCTCTAAAAACTCTTTACTCAAATAATACAATTTAAAGGTCTGATCTTCACAGGTTATTTTAGTCGTTGTTTGTACAGTTGCAGTAGATATAAAATTTAGCTTCTGTCTCTCATTTCACTTGCAATATTTGCTTCAGAATTCAAGTGGGTCGTAATCAAAAGCTATGCAAGGTATACATATAGTTTATACACACAGTGAATAAATAATCATAATGAAATAAAATATTTCTCATGCTTTCAAGCATCCTTTGCATATCAGCTTAACAATTAGTCTAGCTGTTTGTGATAGAGTCTGTGTTTTCCCTCTTGAGAATGGAAGATAAATTCAACATGTAAGATGGAAAAGTTCAAGAAGAGTTTTTTCTGCTTAATCTGCATGTGGAGGGGTTCTGATGTCAACTTGCTAGGGTTTTTTTCCCAACTGTGTTTCCTTTGCATGACTTAAATATCACTCGCTTTTCGTTTCATCTGAGCATTTGAGCCTGTTTTCATTTCTGTGATCACGCACAAAAACGTGTAGTGGCTATTGCCCACCCACAATCTTCACCTTATAATCATTTTTTTAGCTTGCTGTTCCTCCTTATCTCTTGTAAAACAAAACTGCACTCATGACTAAATGTAATGAGAGGCAGAAAAAAATATGGAGGTCAGTCAATTTAAATTATCTACTTCTCCATACTGCAGTCCACTTCTGAAGAACTGCTTAACAGAATGGAAGGCTGTTAAAATGCTCTTCCATTCCCATACCAACTGTATTTCACTTGTATGAAGAAATTAATTGATACTTCTAAAATAATTATATTTTTAATTAAGAGTTATCTAGTCTTTTTTTCATAAGGAGATCTGGAACAGGAATATACGATTAAGAGGTGACAGTTCAATGATCCAAAGTCTTTTTATTGCCCAAGGTGCTATGGATCAGTCTGAGTTCCTACTTGTTTCTATAGACACTTTAATAGGTCTTCTGTTTCTAGAGTGTATTTTTGAACAGTTAACTCCACTTTAAATAATTGAGAAGCTTTCCAGCTGATATTTTACATTCATCAATATATGCCATGCTAGATGTAGTAGGCCCTTCTGTTAATTTACAGAAAAACTGTATGACGATACAAAACTGGTTCAAATTATTTCTTATGATGTGCATCAGGAAGACTTCACAAGTAAGCCTTTGGTCAAGACATGGAAAAGGAGCATTACTAAATATGCCTTCAAAATATTGTTCATATTATACAGTTTCTCTGGAGCTTATATAAAAATGCATCCAGCTACAAATTCAGATCAGGGAGAAAAAAAGGCAAGATTCAGTAACTTCTACATGCTTTCTGCCTACAGTGCTGCATACCTATTCTTTTCCCTTAGAGCTCACAGCTCAAAGGCAATGAACTATTTTGTTTTCCTTCTTCAGTATCTATATAAGGTATTTGTCAAGGTCGGGAGCAACCATGGCTTCTAGTTTTATTAAAATTCAGAAGTACTCAGCAGAATATCTGTTCCTCTTACAAGGCTTGCCATACAAGGAACACCAAAATTATGACCTTTCTTTCTGTCAGAGATACGGATCTTTATTTATCAAGTGCTGTGAAATCTCAAGATTAGGTTAACCCATCACTCAGTCTGAACAATGAAAGAATATAGTGTCAAAGAGTCTTCAGTTCTCTCTACCTTACAAGCAAATTCAATTCTTCGTTTTGCAAATGGATCTGGACATAGTGTCTTTCATTTTGTTGTCTCCATACTGCATTGCTACAGATGTCTATAACATAGAAATGAAGACAACTACAAAATCTATGCTTTGTATAAATCTATTCCTTCAAAGGCTGCAAAACAGCAGGCAGCCACAGGAGGCTGTAAGGACTGTGGTGTGCTGGATTAGGTTCCATAAAATTGGATACCAAGGCCCCTGTGGTAGCATGCCTTTAATCAGGACAAGCTGCTCTGAAGCATTTTCGTTTGGCCGTGTCCCACTCCCACAGCCAGCCAAAATCTAGAGGCCTGATTTTCAAAAGCATTCATAGTTCTGGATCCCACTACATCAGATGCAAGCAATACTACAGCTGTGTTCATGTGGGACAAGTCAGGTCACCCAGGCCAGAGTGAGATAATGGAGAAGCAGACTAGTCAGGTGTAGTATGTAGCACACATAAAAGAAATGTAAGTAATTCCAAGTTGTTAAAAATAGTCTCCAGGGCCTTCTACCTAGGTAAAGCTTTCCCATCAGCGTGACTATTCTCTTTTAAGTGCAAGTAAGAGAATGAGAATGAGAATGAGAATGAGAAATGACTAGCTATTTCTGTTCTCTTCTCCATTTTCAAGAGGAAGAGGAGAAGACACCCAGGAAAAAGAGGCTGGCAGGAAAGTTGCCAGCTCTCCTTGTCCACAGGGGAGTTGGGAGTCAGCTATCAGGGCCAGGAACACTTCCATTGTCAAACTATTGCATAGATCCATTTAAACTTTGCAGAAAATCCCCATCCCGGTATATCAAGTTTTTTCCACATAATATTAGTATACTTCTCAACTGCATTCCTTTCTCTTTATTATTATTTCACTCTGTAAAACAAAATTGGAATACTAATATAAAATTGAAAGTAAAACTTCATGTCTTAGCTCAGGAGAATCTTGGCACAATATCATGACCTCTTTACTCTGCTTTCTTTAAGTCTCTCTGATATTTGGACTCCCCAGTAGGAAAATCTCTTGAGAAATCTCTAGAGGAAGTACTGAAAGGTGGTAATCTTCATTTTAGCTGAAATGTGGAAGCTGTATGCGAGGAATGACAAGTTACATCAGAACCATTACATCTCTTCATTTCTATTTCCTCCTGTTCTCCTACCATCTGTGGAATGACCACTTAATTTACAAAAGTTAGTTTGCCTCTGAAGCCTCTAGACATTTCCTTTAGCTCCTAGCTGTCTCACGGAATTATGTCTTTAAAATTGGTACTACTCATGTAGCTGCCTTTCCTTGCAAATTTACATTATGCATCCTGCCTGGATCAGCATGCTTCCTGGGCTTCTCAGGTTTCTCTCTTTTATTCAACACTTCCAGTCTCCCTCTTTGCACTTTTTCTCTTCATCTGAATGCAACCTTTTAGGCTCTCCTCTCCTCATGCCTACCAATTCCTGTGATCTGAACCCATCAGTCTTCTCCAATTTCATTCTAGTTTCACTTTTTTCTTGCCACCATCTCATCCCTGCCTACAGCTCCCATAGTAATTATTCACACAACCCCTTTGCTGTATGTTTCACCACACCATTCAGCAGCCCCAGTCAGCTCTTCAGGGCTGTTTTCACCAAATGCTGGTCCTCCTCTGATCTCTCGCTGTTTGTGTTTTTCCAGTCTAGTCATTGCCTGGGCTTCTTTGCCACTCATCCCTAGCCAACAGTACCACGACCTTTTGTATGGCCACCCAGTTCTTCCAGTTCAATGACATTTTTTCACCTTAAGATATCTCCTTCCTACCCTCTTTCCTTTCTCCTATGAGCATAATTGTTGATTTTCCCTGTGCTTTAGTCATGACTCCTCAGTCTTCATAGATAAATGACTCTACTTTTGCAACTCAGTTGACCACAGCTCCAGACCCTTTCACATCTTTTACTTGCCATCACACTTTTTCCTACTACCCCTCCATTTTTTTCTTCATCAAAGAAATGTTGAGCACCCCAAGTTAAACTACATTTCAAGATTTCAATTCCAGGACACTATACCTTTTCTTGCTCTCATTGTTCTCCTACAATTATTCCTTTTTTAATTTGATCTCCCATGTTTGTCTCCATGGTTTCATGTCCCCATTATAATTTCTTCTGAACGCCTCAGCATATTTACCTTCACAGTACAAAGAAGTTTTATTCTCTTCTGTCTAAACAATAATAAAAACCCCCTTCAATTCTGTTTTCCCAACAACTACATATTTCACTTCTCCTTTTACCTTAAGTTTATTCTGCATGCCATTTACAACAGCTGTCCATCAACAGATACAGATGTCTATTGTCCATGTTCTCAGCTTCTGCGTTCTCAAGTGCTACAACATCCTTGACAAATTCAGTCCTGCCTTCCCCACCCTTCTACAAAGATTGTTTTACTAATTCCTTGTTTTAACCACATCATTATTCTCTCTTCATTCCTCCATTGCTATCCCACCTCCATGTCATCAAACACAAATAAAAATAGATAGGGTTACATCTCCTCATAGCCTAACCTTATCCCATCTATCAAAACCAAAATAAATAAATCAATTAATAATAACAACAGCAGATGCATGGAAACATGCTACCTCCAAAATTATCAGATTTGGATGTCTCATGTTGGGAACTTTAATCTAGGTAAGAGCACCTGAACACATAGCTTCTCTCCAAGTTAAGATCACGTCACTGAAGTTACTGTTCATATATTTTTAGAAATCTTCTTTCTTTGTTCATTAAAGGCTTGCATCTGATGCCCTTATTTAAACTGGATAATATTTTTTTTCATGACTCAGTCCATTGAGCTAATGACTTGCTATTTAATTAAAGTAAAGATGATACAACTTGCCTATAACAAAACTTGTCTTTTAAATATTTTTTTATTTGTGTTCAAAAGATCACACATTCTTTTTTTCCTCTTTTGCTTTACCGCAGTTTAAAATATGTTGGTCACATCTAATAGGCAGGGATCAGAGGCTGTATGACTTGATTAGATAAAAGAATATGTATCATGGGTTTTTCCAATATGCTGATGATCATATTTCGAGCAGAATAAAGAAACAGGTCACCAATTAATTTCATTTCACAATATATGACAACTGGCATGCAAACTTGTCCTGGTTTCA
>VZTV01003968.1:0-21271 GCA_013400875.1 Anhinga rufa
GCTGGGGTTCTGTGATTGTGGCAAACAAAAGCAGAGCAAAAGCTCGTTGCAGTGGTGGGAGGTAAATGCAGAGTCATTGGAAAAGCCTAAAGGAGTATTTGGGATTGCAAGAGTTTAGCGGAGGCGTTGCTGGAGCGCGGCAGGATTTGAGCAGATGAAGCCTGTACTAAGCAGCGGTCTCCGATAGCTCAATCAGCAGCAGAGCTGGAAATCCCGACCCATGAGCAGCAACGGAGCTAATGCCGTGTTTTTCCTCCATCCAGATCAGTGTACGTGCAGTCATCGCATAAAGAGACCCTTCTACTGCCAAGGGGAGCTGAAAAAAGCACGAGGTGAATTACTGGTACTGCCTTCAGTGTTTACCAGAAATCTTCTTTCGCTGTGCTGAAGATTAACATTGGTTATATTCAGCTGGCATGAGGTAGTTGACAGAAAGAAAAATTAATTTCTTCAACAAAAGATCTTAAGAACTACTTAGAGTGTTATTGTTGCCTAGAAGAATGAAAAGAGGAAACAAATTCTGTGCTGCTCCATGCAATTCCCATATTAGTGGGTGTATTTTGTTTGAACAGATGATGGGTCTTGGTAAATTGTTTCCCAGTGGTACCACATAGACGGACAAAAATAGCTTACATAGAAAAACAGTTAAGTAAGAAAGCAGCCTCCTTGCGCCATTGTCAAACTTGAGACACTCTGAGCAACCTCGGTGGCAACCCTAGAAAACCATTTTGGATATATATTTGTCCTGAGGGAGCTATTTAGGCCTATTTAATGCTTAGATTGTTTAAACATTGAAAAACTGGCCATTGTCCCTTATTGCCAAGATTTCTTTTTTAACATTTAACATTTTTGACAGTCAATGATGTAACTAAGCACGAGCAGGCTGAACCTGGCAGCACGCAGCCGCCTGCGAGCAGTCACCGAGTGGCACGCGGAGGGCGTAAATCCTGCAGCAAGCTGGGGAAGAACGACCATGGATGGAGGGGCTGGCAGGGACTGCCTTGTGCCAAGCTCTCACTGCAATTTCCTCTCAAAGGGAGACTGGCTGTGTTGGGTTCTCGCCTTGAACACGGTCCCCAGAGGCAGCACAGCAGGTCCTGGTGAGCAATCACAGGTTTATATAGTTCCCTTGGCCAAGAACAGGCAGGGCTGTCCTTGCAGAGCAGGGGGGGGATTGTTGGTAATTGCACAGCTGAGGCTGGGAAGGTCAACTTGGAGGGGAAAGTGGGTTTGACCAGGCCAGCTGGGATTCAGGAAAGGGGAAAGGTAAAGTTGTTCACATCTCAATTAGTCCTGGCCAAAATATGCTCCTCCCAAGCTACGCAGAGCCTCCGGCACACCCTTGGTTCTGGTCTCCATGGAAAACCCCCTTACCTGTGTCCTTTCTTCAGTAGACCTGCATGCCTTCACTCCAAGGCTTCATTAGTGCCTGGAGGAGGATCTCTACAGCCCTCTGATCACCCAGGCAGGATTTCAGCACAAGTGATTCCCTTTTCCTGACACTTGTTCTCGAAGTGACTAGATCTATCTAGTCTCACCTATTTAGTGCTCACTGCTACGGCGCTAACGTGGCTGCAGACCTGCTCTCTTGCTGCTGCAGTGAAAATCATTCCTTTTCCTGTAAGCGGAGGCTCATACGAGGAGGGAAGCAAGGAGTTAGAGGTGAGAGTATTGGTACCTTTCTCTCCTATTTCCTTAAGCCTTTGCCTTTTCATATTTGCATTGTCACCTCTTGCTTCACTTTCTCTCCCCCGCTGCAGCTTGTACACTGCATTGCAGGCTCTTGCATGAGCTCTTACTGTTCTTTCGCTTCTTGTTGTCTGTAATAACAATGCTGTTACTCTGAGCAAAAGCTTGGAGGCAGCACAAACACTTATTAAACAAAATTGGCATTTTTTCATTCTTCTCCTCTCTTCCAATTGTATTTCTCCTGTTCCTTTTTTGTGCATGGCTATTGCACTAGCTCATTTTTCAGAAGTTCATAACAGACGTGGATAAAACTGCTGTTAAAATAGGGCTGGCTTCAGTACTGTAAAAGTCCTTTGGTGAGCTTCAGCCCCAAGCTGTGTCCTGCCAAGCAGCTCCCCAGGTCTTATATTTGATGCTTTGCCTGCTGAACCTTCCTATTTTGTAGAACTATTAAGAAGATAAATCTAAAATGTCTATTTCTGGTTGACAAGGAAATCTTCTTAGACCACATCCTTTCTGGAGGGTTGTTTCAGCCTGGTACCACAGCCTGGGCAGGCAGAGCAGTTAGACAGGCCCGTCTGGTAGGGGTTTTATGGCAAAGACAGAGCTTTGGGCAAATTGCTTGAGACAAGTAGACCAGAGGGAGCATTGGTGCCGGTGGGAGTGGAAGAGAGCTTTGTACAAGCTGGGACAGCCGTAGCTTTTGTGATCCAGGACAACAGAGAAGAAAACGTTGGTTGCTGCTCAGAGAAATTCTGGTTTTAAGATCAGAGAAAGTTGGTATGGGTATTTCTAGGTCTTGTCACTTGGTGGATCACAAGTCTGTTGAAGCTGATAAGATAAAAGATCTGGAGCGAGTGGGGGTAGGAGGAGTAACATATCTGTTAAATGGGGAATTACCAGAAGTTTGGGTTGGTTTTTGTTTTTTTTTAAGGCCACATCAGTGGCTTTCAGGAGAAAATGACCCTCGCTGCCAGCTGAAACTGCGGATGGTGTGTTACCTGCCTCCCCACAAACCCAGCCCAGTGTGCACGGGTGACGGTGCTAATGCCAGGGGTTATCACCACGACCGGTGCAGAGACGGCTAAAGGATTCCCAGCTTTCTGTAGTTCTGTTGGGATTTGCTTTTCCCCCTCTTTTGAGGAGAGCACTGGGATGTGTAAAATAGGACCTAGGACCCACCTGCCACTACTGGCAGTAGTCAGTGCAGTTGCAGAGATGCAGAAGTACTGAAAGCTGGTCCTTGGCCAGGAGATGTGGCTGGCGCTCATGCTGATTTCTGCACTGCCCTACGCACTTGCTAGAACAGCTACTCCTTCTAAAATCTCCGATGTCTGTAAAACAAAAATAAAGGCTAAATAATGATGAGCCTGCTCTATGGAGTCCAGCTGCGCCTTAGAAAAAAGCATTGTGGGAAAAACTAGAAGGAAAACACAACATAGAAAGAATAATACATACAAGTGCAACTAAATAAATAATGGAGCAAGCCAAGACTTCAGCTGAAATAATGGCTTGTGGTTCCTGCAGTAAAAGTCTGAGGAAAAACATCAGCTTGCTCCTTTTTAATTCTGTTCTAGTACAGAACTTCAAAGGCAGGAATGAGAAGCTGAAATATGATTTTTTTGAAGGCAATGGAAGAACTTGAATGTGGGTAGATTAATCAGAAGACAATGCAGAAATCAGTAGGTTTAGCAGTGGGTAGGCACAAAATGCTTTGCTTTCTGCAGAGGTCATCATCTCTAACCTGGTTGCTCTGCGTGGGTCTGCTGCCCTTCACGGAGGACAGGCAGGTACCAAGGACGCGGTATACAGAAACCCTCCGTGACTCGCATGAGCGTAAAACATTATGGTGCGCATCAGGAAAGGCTCTGGAAGAACACCTACGAAGGCTGGCGGGCAGAGAGCAGCCATCCAAATTACAAGTACAAGTATTTGAACAAATGGTCTTTAACATCAATTCCTTGTCAGTCTCGGCCTGTAAGTTAAACAGAAGCATAGCTGATTTATCTTGGAAGCGCTCAGATGGCCAAAAAAGGCCAGTTTTCATGATGTAGGATGATCTTCAGGGAGCAAGCATAGCCATAAATCTCACAGATATGTGCAGAGAGTTTGCACGGAATTCTGAATTCTCTCAAGAAGAGGGTGCCTTTGGCCATGGGGGTTCGTGTCAGTCCAATGTCAGAAGCCAGTCCCGAGCCTGACCCTGCAAAGCCAACGTAGTTTTGATGCACAAACAGCCACAGAGCAAACAGTGTTGGTGTGGTTTATATCTATGTGTACTCAGAGCGTGGCCAATTTGAAACAAAACCACATAACAACAAATTGAGGGAGGGAGCTCGAAGAAAGCTGGGGAAAGATGTGCCTCCACCTGTGGTACCTCTGGGCTCTGACCGCCTGGTGACCTGCATCTCTAACTCACAAGATGATGGATCAGAAGCAGCACAAAGTGGAGTTTAAGAGGTTGCCTGGCAATGGGTAATGAACTCCAGTCTTTATCAGATGGTAACTACGATTCTCCTTTAGCTCTCTGCTTCTCGGAAATTTACTGCACTTGGAAATTTACTGGAAGAGACTAAAAAGGCATTCATTCCAGCATGAGTACGTTTCAGTTTTGCAAAAGCTCCGCCGATTTCTGCTGGACAAGGTATAGTTATTTGGCATCCCCCAGAGGAGAATTTTTCTCTTCCAGCAGTACTCTCGTATCTTGAGCGATCTTCAGATGGACGGAGGAGACATGTTGTCTTTGCATCTTAAATGCTGTTGCCAAAACTCGGAGTCAATGTGCTTATCAGGCTATGGTTTAATTGCTGCTGTATTGAATTTGAGACCAACATTAATGAATCATGTTATGGCACATTCACTGCCGGTATCCTCAGTCTGAGGCCAACAGCGTGGCTTTCCCTAGAAGAGGCTGTCTGAGGGCTATGGCCGGGGCTGTGAGTTGTTCCCAGCCTCCACCACCACATGCAGTACCATTGTATTTTAATTATCAGAGATTATAAGGGAGATAAAAACATAATCACACACAAGATTATTTTTTTTCCCCTAGGAAAAAAAGCTTTCACGCTAGCTTCCTTAGTTCCTCCCCTTTCCCAAGCCAGGTGACGGGATGGCCTGCACATAACCCGTCTTCCCTTGTGATCAGCAATCCATCTTCTGAACAGCTGACAGCTGAGCAAGTCTGCATGACCCAGCTCTTCCTGGGAAACAGAGACGATTCCCATCAGCAAGTGACTGGGGCAACCACAGCTAGAGATGCCTCTGCTACCCGTTCTTCCCAAGCATCATTAAGCGTGTGTGCCTTAGGTTTAGGAACTTCCTGCGAGTTTCTTCCCTCTTCCCAGCACCTTAAGAGGAGAGGACTGTAGAGCAGTTGTCAGGACAGAAGGGCAGTGAGGAGGTCTTCTTTTTAAAACTAAACTCAGTTGTAGGGTATTTGATACATCTAGAGTAAGGGGAAAGCAAGAATCTTGGTATGTTTAGCCCATAAAAATTAATATATTATTTATTCAAACTCAGAATTAAGAGGTCAATACAAAAATAGGGAACCATTTTCCATAAGAAAAAAACCCTGAGCATGGTTTGTTCTTTATAGGCTTTTACTGACCGATTTCTGAGTGGGTTTTTGCAATAAGGGCAAGCTTCCAATATCGCCTGGCTTGAGACTAGCAAGACTCATTTTTAAGTGGTGATACTTTGGGGTTAGAAATGAGGGGACAGGCTCAGACTGTCTTTCAGCCCTGCCAAACCTGCTTCACACAGAATGGTTTCTGAAGCTTACACATCTTGGTGAAAGGAAGGTGGGGAAGAAAAAGAAAGAATACATTTCTACTTAGCCTCCTGCCCTCAGCAGGCTCCTCAGCCCAACTGTGTTCCACAGGCGCCATCCCAGCACCTCAGAGGTGTTCTTTCCATTTCCAGACTCTCCTTCATCTCTTCTGCTGGGTTTTTGTCCTGTTTTCCAAATCAGAAAGAAGGATATTTCATGGCTCCTCAGTACGACTGTACAGATGAGTGTATTACGTGTTAGAAATTCAATTCTTGTTCATTGTAAGATACTTTATTTTGCCTGGTATCATAAAAGAACATTAAAATGAATGCCTCTGGCGAGACACCCCAGTTTTGCCCAGATGGAGCTCAAAAGCTTTGGTACGAAAGAGAATTAAGACCCATTATTCTGAAAAAGGACAATCGGTTGGTGCAGTTGCTGTTTCGTGCTTCATTGTACAACTAGTCCCATCTTACACTCTTCTCTTGTCACTTCTTTGAATTCAAAGTTGTTCTGATTTGATTGATGTGTTGACTCAACTCATCTGGCTGCAAAAGAGAAAGGAAAACAGGAATTATGTTGAATGACTTTTGGGCTGCATCTCCAGAGCCAGTTGGTCGCTTATTGCTGATGGTTTTCCTCTCCACCCAGAGAGATCTTGCAGATGAGTGTGTCTTGGACTGGGAGCTAGTCAGACGCTGCAGCTATGTTGGTTGGCAAGAGCAGCAGGTACCGAAGGGATGGCTGCGGGCTGGAAGCCAGGCTGACGTGGGCAGGAGATGGCCAACGTGATCTGAATGGGCACAGAAGAGCACACTGATAAACAGGAAGGCAGCGGTCCTGCCCTGCCAGCTTGTTGGGCAACGCTTATCGGCAGATGTGAGGGACGCCGGCGAGGAGCAAGAAAGTAGAAAGAAACTGAGGCACTGTCTGAAAGAGGGTAATGGATTAAAGTCTTGAAAGCAATTAAATAGCTGAAGATGTCTGAAATCGAACCAGAGAGGTCTAATAGACTTCATTGAGTCTAACAGCCAGAGATTTGCAATGTGATTTAGAAATGCTCAGGCAAGGGAGGGGAAGAGAGAACAGGTAACAGTCAGCGGTCATTAACACCAGGAAGAGAGAATAATTATTGGAAGTGATACTTCAGGTTAGAACTGGAAATAATAGTGCTAAATTAAAATTAAAAGGTAATTTGAGAGTAAACATTGGAATAACTTCTTGATAGAGAGGGGTCCCAAGTGGATTTGAGTTTCTAGAAATGAGATCAACCTACGTGAATATGCAGAATGTGTGTCCGTGCTTAGCTGAAGCTGATGGGTAAAGTTTGCTTGCTTGGACTTTAAGGGAGAAATCCCTTTTCCCAGGGCCACTTCTTATTTGTGCTTCATGGGAAGAGGGATTAACATTAGGAGATAGGCAAGTCCCACGGTTTTGCTCAGACTTGAAAGGTTACTGTTTTTCCCAAGAACCAGCAGAGCAACTTTTCTGAGATATTTATTACTTTATAATATTCACAGTCTGCACTTGCCAAAATTTTTTTGTCTTATAAACTGGAGGAAAACTAAATCCAGAGCTGTAGAAGATCTGACATAGCATCAGGAAATAAAACCGCCCTAGTAAAACTGTGTCCTCCGCTGCCTTCGGTGTGCGCCGGGCTGTAGGTGAGCGGGACCAGGGGTTTACTCCCTATCTCGGAGCGGGTATGGAGACATCCTGGTGCCCTCTCCAGTCCTGCACCCATGCTGGGAGGAATCAGGAGCGTTTCCTCCTGCAAAATTCGGCTTTGACAGGCATGGTAATAAAGGTGACTTGTTCCCTGTGAGTGCTTCGTTGCACGGAATACAGCAAAGCACAATAAGGGCAACATATCGTGCTCTGACTGCAGAGGACCTTCCATTAAAAATCATCTTTACTAGCCCATTAATTGTGCCGCTATCCTTGGATGTTATTTAGGTGGCCTCCAGTGCCCTTTTTACTTTCTAATCGCAAAGACCTGCTTCCTGCCTGTCCTTTTATTATCTGCCCGAGAATGATTTTTTGAATGAGCCCAACATGGAAAAAAACATGTAATTGGTTTAAATGCATTATTAATTCCTTCCACCATAGGAAAAGAATATCAAAGTGCAAAACCTTAAAGTGCATCTCAAAATATTGAGGACCGCATAACATAATAAAGAGGAAAAAAAAAACCAAAATGTTTGGAAAGATATCGCACCACTGGTTTGACAAGAAATTATCAGTTGTAAAACTACAGCAGCCTGGGATTAGTATTTTTAACAATGGGACTAGAGTAGCATCAATGTAGTGATTAGTGAAAATACCCAGGTTCTAAAAACATAGCTGAATGAAAAATAATGCTTGGTTTGCACTGGCAAAGTCATGTGTGGTTTGTACCTGGCTCACAGGCAAAGAGACGCGGTGCTTGGTGTCTACGAGGGGCTGAGCTGAGATTCCTCCCTCCAAAAATCCTGGCAATCTCCTCACCAAGCTGAGGAAGGGTCCTGGTAGTTCCACTTGGGCTGGATGGTTGTTGTAGGTCCCTTCCAACTGCACCACTCAGTTCTAAGGCATATTCATGGCATTTTACGTGCATGGTCTGTAGAAGACAACTTGAGCGTTAGACAGAGCTTAGGCTCGGTTGGAGGGAGGACAGTCCTCGCTCCATCGCTGGGACAGCAAGATGTCTTCCATTGCAGTCAATGGGAAGTTATCCCATATTGTCTGTCCACGCAGGCACTCTGTGTGATGTGAATTTAATGCGTGTAGAAGGTTCCTGATGGGCGGCTTTGGAGGCTGTAGTTGTCTGTCCCAGGACCAGATACGTAATAGGACTAATGTGTTCCCCTCCACTTTGTGCTTTACGTGAGCCCTGGAGGTGAAAGGCACAATTTTTTTTCCTCAATTTCTGCAGTTCCTATTTACATGAAGATCGTGCCGGGGTCACGTGCTCGTGCCCCACGGAGCGCTCACCGAGTGCCCGTTGAGCATTAGCGGCCCGTCGCTAGTGCCGGGCGTTTCAGCTCGGGGCTGGGCGGCGATGCTCTCTCCTGGGAGCACCGCAGGGTGGGCAGGGAGCGCTGCCTTCGCTAGAGCCGTGAGGCCGTTCCAGCTGGGCTGGACCGGAGGCATTTTTATATCGTGGGTGGCCATCAAAACATCGACTGCTTTTGAGCTAAGCTAGAGCAAGTAGCCATTCCCGAAACCTCCTGCAGGTGCCCATTAGCAGATGCTTGCGCAACACCTACTGTAAAATGCCCTGGGTTTAAGCCTAGTGGAGAGCAAGCCTTTTAACCAGCGACTGGCGGTTGCACGTGGAGCTGAGCAAGGAGGCGTGTAAGGGACGGGAAAGTGCGATCCTCTTAGGTCCATTTTTCTCCCATTTTAGAGATATTCTTAAATCTACAAATATATGCCTTATGTGATAGCTCTTTCTGTAAAAGCCCAAATCAACTTTTCATCTTGCAGTGATGATGCACAGAGCAGTTGAATCATGGCAGAAAAACAGTCACATCCTTCTCTAGTAAGGGTGGTTTTTAAGAAAAAAAAAAACACCACCACCCACTTCTCAGCATATCAGATAAGGGCAGCTGCGGAGAGCAGCAGGTTATATAATTGAAGGGCTTGATTCACAGCCCAGGGAAGGCCCTTTCAGGGCTGATCGGAAGATTAGAGCCAGCCTGGACCAGGCACATCATTTAGGGGCTGGGACCACACCTAATTAACTCCAAGCAGAAAGCACGGGACAGAAGTACGGGAAGTTTTGAAGCAGTGGATAACAACTGGATGAGAGCACAAGCAGCTCAGCGTGGGGGTATACGCCACACAACTCGGCTCTCTGACCGAGAACATGAATTGTTTTCAGGCAGTTCCACCAGTGACATTCAGGAAATAAGAAGATGTAACTATTAAAGCCCAAGCTTCTACTATTTCATAAAACTTCCCTGCAATATCTCCTGTGATCTGTCCTAAAAGCAGAAAGAGAAGTGTTGTAGGTGGACACCAGTAGCTGTAAGAGCATCTTTTCAGATTCCTGACATATAGTGTTCCCTTATCTGAATCTCAGATTTAAACAAATAGCCTACATAAGTGTGTAATGATTAGTTAGAGGTTTTTCTCTTTACGTTTTTCCTTCTAAATCGACAAGAAAAAAAACCAAAACAAACCAACAAATTGAGCACTTGAATGCTCAAAGAACCAGAAACTTCTAATACTATTTACTCTGGTGATTTTAACCAAATTACTTCACGTATCTGATGATCTGTATCGACCATTCTCACGCTGGATGTCTCAATTTTTGTTGACTTAAATTCTCATAATGCAATTGCATATCCTACCCTTGCATTAATCATTAGACAAGGCAAAACGTTTAGCTGTTGCTATGTTGCCATTAAGTGCTACAGTTTATTTTGAGTCAAAGTTGGTTGTTTGGGTTATTTTCTGTTTGGGTTGGAATTAGCTGTCCTGATATTTTTGTTCGTTGGCAAACCCCTCTGCGCAGCCATGGAGGTGCGTGTTTAACCACAGGCATGGCTTGCAGCCTGCTTTCTCCTTTCTCCGAGAGCTTGATTAGGCTTTTGCTTTGTTAGTTTTGCTATTTTTTTAACTGTATCCTTCAGAGATCTTATGTCGCTCCCCCTTCACGCAGGGTCCATCTGATAGCCGTGCCTACCTGTTGCGTTCACTCCTTTGTGAATGTTAGAAGCCCAGGACTACTGAGCTCCAAGGATGCCCACCAGCGATCTCAGCTTAGGTATGGACACGGGGCTTTCCTGTATGAACCAGCCAGTAACAGCATCGTCCTCCTGGCACACGTTATTCGTACGACCTAAATATAGTCCAGAAATCAAGGGATATTATCCTATGAAGAAATAATAAGATGCTTTTTGGACAAACCAGTGAAGATGTTTCCTGTTCCAGGTCTGTCACAAGTCGAGATCAGAGTACAGAAGCTATGCACGTAGGGCGGTAACTACTCTCTTCATTTAAAAGTCTGCCCCATAAAGCGTTGTGGCAATGCAAATTAAAAAAGGAAGGTGTCAAACGGAACGGTACAGACCACTTCCATGGGATGCACGGCCAGCGCACCCAGTGGCAGGACAGATGTCGGTGGCAGAAGCCGTTCTGTAGATCGGCGCGCCACAGAGCAATACAACACTGCAGCAAAGGGATGCTGCCTCGTCACCCGGAGCCCTGCCTTTATCCCAAAAGCGCTCCACTCGCTGCTCCCTGGCAATCCAGTACCTCTCAGGTGGAGGCCATGCCAAGTTCCTGAGAGCCAGAAGAGCAGACGCGCGATGACCCTTCTGAGACACGGTGATGCTTCCCCCAGGCTCGGGGTGATGCCGGGTTGAGGACGAGCACGCGTGTGCGCGCACACATGCGACACGGAAGGCCGGACGCAGCGGCTCTGGTCCCAGGTCCTTCTCCCAAGCCCCTGCCTAAGGCAAGCAGGATGCTTACAGCTCCTCTTCCCGCCACCGACTGCCCTGCTCACGCAGCGACCAGCATCCAGTGCAGACACCCGGCCTCTGCCCTCAGCACCAGATGGGGCAGACTAACCCTTGTGTGCAGAGCTTCCAGGCACGCCAGGCTATTTGCCACGGGTTATCCTGGTAGTTACTGTGTAGGAGTAGAAGAATGCGTTTTCTCCTGGGAGCCAGCTCAGCCAGTCATATCCGCGCGTTCCCCGTGTCTTTCTAGGGTAAAACTGTGAATAAGAAGAGATGAGCACAGGTGCAACCTTGATAAAATGGAAAGATGCTGGTAGACAAAGGAAGTAGTTAAAGGTTAAGCCTGTGACAGTATATGTTTGATCAGCAAAGATTAATCGTGCAGGTTTTAGCTGACCTGGTATTTCTTCTGAAGTTTAAAAAAACAAAAAATACACACAACACACACAAAAAAAAACCCAAAACCAACCCCCAAACTTTGGCAAATCAGGCCATTTTAAATGACCGGCTTTTCGAGAGGTGTAAATCACAAAGCGCCGATCGCCGCGGAGCTCCGGGGGTGGCCCCGGGGAAGCGGGGTGCGCGGGGCTCCCTCCCGCAGCCCCGGGGAGCCCCGGGGGTGCTCCTGCGCTTGGCCGGCGCCCCGAGCACCTCCCGAGGACGGAGCCCGCCAGCTGCAGGGGGTTTGCATGCTGTGCTTCAGCCCCTGAAGGAGCCCTAGCACAAGGCAATCTAGCACTAAGGAAAACCTGGGTCTGATTTCCACGCGGGCGTTTTTGTACGGCTAACGCGGAACCGTTCTACTGGGAGGCAGGGGTTTGTGCCCTGATGGATATTTCTTGGGAAAAGCCTCTGCTGGCACCCAGCTGGCAGGGCCTACCACCTCATTCCCATATGAGCATCTGCTCACATAATACCATCTCCGATGTTCTGTGGTAATTAACGTGACTTATATTGTGTCATAGATAATCATCTGCCCGTCCTCAAATACCGAACAGCGATGTATACCAGCTGATGCACTAGATAAATACAGGTTTAGTTAATTGTAAACTGTCTCTAATTTCAATGTTAAGGTTCAGTAATGCACATACATTTTCCTTTCAGTTTACATTTTAAAAGAACTTCCAAGCAATGCGAGCCCCGAAATAATTTTGATGTAAAAAAAAATAAAAAATCACATGTTTTCATGATGTTCATTCCATTCCCTTTCCAAAAAGAGAAAGCCAGCTTTCATATACTCTTCCTGGCTTGTTACATTACTTTCCAAAAGAAGACTAAAGCAAAATTTCCCCATGAGAAATGTTTTCTTGTGTACTGTTGAATTTTCCAGGGATAAGTTTATTTTCTTATCTTGCAGAGAAAAAGAACCCTGGTAGTTTATACAAACAGAAAACTCTGCTATCAAAAAATGAGCATCAGATAATTAAACTGTTACTTTGCTCTTGTGGGTGGGGAAAACCCTGTAACAAAAAAATCTCTGAGAGACTATTTTTATTTTTAAAAATGTGTATGCCAGAATATATTTTTACAAAAAAAAATGGTAAGAAGCAATAAAGCTCGCGTCAGTATCTGACAACTAGAAAATTGAAACACAACCTTTTGTCAGTTTGAAGTAAACGCCAGTTAAGGTTACCTGGACAGACTCCCAGTAACCCAGATTTCAAAGCTTAAAGTCACCGCTGACTCGTGTAGACCCTCACACCCAGTTCCAGTCTAAGGGCCAAGAGATGCACCTTAGGTCTGTCCTGCTCTGGAAAAAAATACCGGAATGATAGAATGCTTTGGACAGATTTGCGCATAATACAGATTTCACAGCCATTCTAACAAAACCAGGAGAACTAATATCATTTCCCAGCTCCTGATAAAGGAAGCCTCCAGGAATGGGAAAACATTCCACTGCTTTTGCCTGAAAACTTGTCTTCCACAAAGTCACCCTGAACGTTTCTCGTTTCTTGGCTGGTACGTCTGCAGTGTGACTTGTGAAATAATGGAAACACAGCTTAAAGACAGCTCTATCTCGCCTATCTACTGAAGCACTCTTTTGTTACATGTACAAAACAGGAAGAGGAAGCAGCAATTGGCTCTATCAGGACAGCATCTCCTGACAGTGTGGCTATTCTACTTATTACAGGTTGACATGGTGGAACCATAAAAAGACCCAGGGTAATCCAGCTTTTCGAAGCAGCACTCCAAAAGTCTTCATGATGCCATTAACTTTTCACTTTTCTAAGGTGGTTAACCACGCGAGGGACTTGGGACGCTAACCTGCAAGACACCTGCCGTCGAGCACAGCAAGACCTGGGGGTGTTCAGCACCTGTAAAGCCAACCCCATAATGCCTCCAGAAAGGTAAAAATTCAAACCTTATCTTTTACAAACACATATGTAGTGTTCTTGTACAGCATTGATTGCACATGGGCCGGTTCTCATGGCTTGCTGAGGTCCTTCACCAGCCGAACCACAGCAAAAGGATGTCTCTGGGTCCTTGTATGGAGTTTTGGCCTTTCCTTTTGCACAAGGTGAAAGGATTGGAGCAGGTTAAAGGGTCCCTAAAAGCCCTAATTCCAGAAATTTTCCCTGGTGGAAGACCCTGAAATTACTGCTCCCTGTCCCAAAGACCCCTCCAAACCCAGGTCCCGAAGACCCCTCCTAACCCCCAGTCGAGGGGAGAGGGGAAGTGCAGCCAGCTGCAGGAGCACCATGAAGCGCTTGGGCTGCAGCACCCCAGGGAGGCGGAGGCAGCATGGGCAGCCCCCTGCCCATGCCCATACCGGTACCTGTACCTCTGCGGTACTGGCCACACGTGCTCCTCCACTTCTCAGAAAAAGCAGCACAAATTCTCACTTATTCATTTGCAATTTCAGTGGAAACCACATGAACCCTGTCTTCGATGAAACAGAAACAGTGCTGTTCCCTGGCTGATGTCTTCTGTCATTTCCCAGATTAGTCAGCCATGCCCACTACTGCCTCCTTTTGTGAAGAGAGATTTGTGTCTGTGAAGGAATCACAAAATTCTCTAAATATTTAGGCTAACAGTGACTGGATCGCTGACTGCTGTCCTTGCAGTCATGCTGGTAGTAATTTATTTCATTCGCCTCAGGAGAGCAAGTGCTTTACTCCAAAAACATGCTAACTAGAGACAGAGCTGAAGATGTCCTACCATTGCACCCAGCTTTGCATCTTCTCTCAGTCCTCTTTTCCACAGCAGCTAGTTAAAAAGGTTGTATTTGCCATAGGATACGATCAACAGCTTCATGATCTGAGGGAGTGACAAGGGCTGAGGTTTTCTTCACGGAAAGTTCCCCATCTCCATTCTACTCCTGCAGAAATCAGGGGAACGGGGAGCTTCACTGGTCTCCTGTGGCTGGGATGGAGCAGCTTCTCGCAGCTGCCAGTAAGGGCCACGCATATTAACATCAGTCCCTAAAAACCAAGCGGAAGACGGGGCCGGTGCTGGAACTGTGGCATCGAGCCTCTGTGCCAGGTCTGGGAACAAATGGAGACACATCCTGTAGGGTCCGGGTGACAGTAAGGGACGGTCCCCTGGAGAAACAGGTCCTGCTGGGTGGGCGCCCGCGCAGGAGCTGTTACAGCGAGAGCCGAGCAGGAAAGGGATTGCCTGTCTTTGGCAAGAGCAGGAATTACTTTTCCAGATAGAGCATCACGTTTGCAAGCTCGACCAAGAGGGAAGGGGGCATACCCATCTAACTCTGGCCGCTGATACCATCGTTTCTCGGTGTGGTCTTCTGCCACTCGAACGCACTGACTCAGCCGGCCGGGGGCTGAGTGGGGGCTCGCTGCTGCTCAGAAATGGAGGGGACGGTCCTGGCTGAGCAGCTCCCGCGCAGGCGCAAAGCAAAAGCTGCTCGTTTCAGAATGACTACGGGCTATGGGCTGCCATGCATCATGGCATGGAAATTGTTGCACAAGATAAGCTCTTCATCTCCTCTCACACTTGGGCAATATCTCCAGACCTTCCATTTCACTGTGACTTTCGCATCCCTGTGCAATGGGAGTGACCCCCACACCTGCTAGATCCAGGGCCACCACACCATACCTTCCTTGACCCACACCAAAAGCTTTCCGTGCCCAGTTCCTCCTTTGTTTTCCGCCGCTTTCCTCGTGCGCTTCATTTCATCCGCATCACGGGAAGGATGTACCTGGTTTGACGAGCCCTCCCTCAGCAGCCCGCAGGGACCACAGCTACGTACTTTCCAGGTTGGGGCTGGCTCGAGTCCAGCTAGGTCAGAGTAGGCAGAGCTGCACCCAGGCCTCCATCCCCGATCTCAGGCACCACCGCGGTCATGCTTCTCTGCAGAAAGTGCAGCTGGCAGATGGTGTTGCTGCCAGGCGTTCTCCCCCGGTGTCACGCAGTCCAGCCTACTCTCAATAACTCTGAGCAAGTCTGAAACAAAGTTGAGATCACCATCCCTTCCATGCAAGATTCAAATAGAAATAACCTATTTTAGTTGTCCAGGAGAGGAAAAAAACAGCAACGTGTTAAAAATGTTTTGTCATGAAATGCTGTCTTTCTGATTTTTCCTCCTTAAATAGCCAGTGAGAAGCGGTTGCCAAAGCTGAAGAGCTTTTTCATTCAGGCTACAAACTATTCAGGTGTTTAGGAAAATTGCTTGAAACTCCAGCAGTAAAGGAGAAGCAGCCCAGTGCACTGGATTGATATGACGTTTATGGCATTTAATGAAGGACTCAACACCTCGGAGTCTGGTGTCTGACTGGAGCTGTGGGCATTCGGGGTCTGGGAGGAGAAGGCAATGGAGGGTCAGTCGGTGCAAAGTGGCGACTTACCTTAACCCTAAAGCATGCTCAGGCTTTTTCCAGATTCGGATGGTCCCAGGCAGATCTCCAAAGCCCGTACCCCTAAACTGTGCCTTATCCCATTGTCCTGTAAAACGGGAATCGGACTGATTTACAGCCTGAGCATCAAATTGCTTATATTAAGCACTAACAGAACAAATCTTCAGCCTGCAGGTGTCTACCAAGCCATTAAAATTTGTGGCGGTGTTAATTAACGATCACCTTTATACCGGTGAAAACCTTTCTCAGAGGCAAAAGGTATCTTATCTAGCTAAGTTCCTCTGGTGAAATACTGAAAGAGCTGATGCCTCCAACACAGTCACCGCTCACCGCTTGCGCAGAGATCTGCTGACATACGGGAAGCGCCAGCAATTAGCATCATCAAGGTGGCTTTGAACGTCTGCCACACCGCTGAGCTTTCTGAAGAGCTCCGAGAGTCCCAGTGCAAAGAGTCCGCACACCGATGGCTGGTTCCAGCCCTCAGCGCGCGGGTGTCTTATCAGCGTAGCTAAACGATCCCTTCCAAAATGTGTCTGGTTCTCTAGTACAGCTGGAATTCAAACCGTCACTTAATTAGCCCAGACCTCTAGTGACTTTGAGGGGGAGCGAAGAAATCACTTTACACCACGTCAGAAGTGAAATGACAGGTTACAGCTACCCTCACCCGGTCCCAAATCCTGAAGTGCAGCCCTCCTTCCCTTGCTGACCTCCCTCCCTCTCCCAAAATGCCCTACAACTCTCTTCTTTCCTCTTTCTCTCTTCATCTCTAGCCTTCATCCCATCCCCACCCCCATCATGCAAGGTTTTAGGGGTTTCCCTCCTCTTTCAGATTCTGTCACTGCCTTGTGTTTTTTTGCACACTGTCTCACCTCCTGTAGTTTTCTTTTTGCCTACCCCCTCGTCCTCCTCTGAATTTAGTTTCTTACATTTTCTCCAGCCCTTGTTTCTTTGAGCTCCATGCCTAAGCAGGATCTGCCTCCCAGGACACAAGCGTGCTCTCAGCTGCTGCACTAGGCTAAGCCGTCCTTGACCCTGCCACCTTCTCCTACCCGCTCGCCGCACTTTCACCACAGCACGCCCACACTACAGACCCCAGTCCCTCTTCTCCTGACCCATCCTCAGCCCCCAGGAACAGGTTCTCATGCTCCACATCGTGAACCTCATCTTGCTAAAGCCTCCCCGTCCCCATAGCCCTGCCTGGGCTAATTCTGCAAGCCCGATCACTCGTGAGAGGTAATGTGTAACCTCATTCTTCAGACGTGATGGGGACTGTTTAGCAGGGGGGTGCTTCTTCACACCCACTTCTCTGGCAATGTATCCAGGGGCTCCTTCGGGGAGTCCTCCCTTCCCCTGCCCTCCTCTGGGTATCTCCCCTGTCCATGCCTGGCCTTTATACATGCTTGTTCTTGTAGCCATCTCCTCCACCCTTTGCACTGCCCGCTCCCAATTCCTTGTCTAACCCACCTGTATTATCTTCTTGAGACTTTGAAGCGTCAGTCCCCATGACATGTTAGTTTGGACTCCAGCTTCCAGGAAGGCTCTAATGAACCAAGCAGGGGAAGAAGAGTAAGGAGGTGACCTTGAGTGGTATGCGAGGGACACCACACTGATGGCGCTTCCCTGAAGCACTCCACTCTGAGTGGTCTGAAGATCCTCCCCTGCACAAACTGGGGGAGCAGAGTTGCCGTGGTCTGTCCCACCGAGCAGTGCCGGCCACGCAGGGACGGTCACCCGCGGCCCCACAGCCTAGGGGGTTTGCTTTGTCCTCTCTCGGGGCACCGGCTCTGCGTGCCATGGATCCACCCTTTCCCTGGAGCGCAGAGGTCCCCGTGGCGCGTGGAGGCGTCAGGGCTGGCCACCCTCTGGCCACCCGTCCCAGAGGGCAAAAGGGTTCGTCCAGCTCCTCACAGCGCAGGTGTATTCAGTGCGTACCCCAGCCCTGCGCCCACTTATCATGGCTGGCCCCCTTCAGATCACAGAACCCCAGCGCGGCGGGGGCTGGCAGGGCCCTCCGGAGCTCCCCCCGTCCAGCCCCTGCGTGAGCAGCACCCCCAGAGCAGGGGCACAGGACCGCGTCCAGGCGGGGTGGGAATGGCTCCAGGGAAGGAGACTCCACAGCCTCTCTGGGCAGCCTGGGCCGCTGCTCTGGCACCCGCACAGCAAAGGGGTTTTGCCTCAGATTTCAGTGGAACTTCCCGTGTTCCAGCTTGTGCCCGTTGCCCCTTGTCCTGTCGTCGGGCACCGCTGAGAAGAGCCCAGTCCCACCCTCCTGACACCCGCCCTTCAGATACTGATAAGCCCTGAGGAGATCCCCCTCAGCCTTCTCTTCTCCAGGCTGAACAAGCCCAGGTCTCTCAGCCTTTCCTCCCCAGGGAGATGCTCCANTGTTTTCATGGCCTCATTGTATCAGAGCTGCGGTTTGACCTCCTCTTAGGAGGCTGGTGAGCATTCCCTTCCTACATCAAAACTCTGGCTCCTCTGCCAGCACACCTGGAGCAGCAGCTGCCTCCTCAATCTCACACCAACCTCAGTCTGACCTTGCGACCAGAAATCTTCCTGTTCTTGAGGGTAAAGGGCAGAAAAGAAAAGAAGGAACAGCAAGAGAAAGGAGAAGGAATAACAAACTGAATAGCAAAAAGCAGAAGGAATAGCAAAAAAGGTACCAAAAAAAGCAGAAGGAATGGCAGAATGGAGTAATACCAAAGCGTACACCACAACTAAAGCAAACTACGGAACTGGCTTCACAGCGTAGGAGATCGCAGGCGGTGCAATGGGTTGCCCAGTCTTGGAGGCTCTTGGCCCTCCATCCTTGGAATTCTTCAAGACAAGGTGAGATAAAGCCCTGAGCAACCTGGCCTGGCCTGGTTTGAGCAGGAGGTTGGACTAGAGATCTCCTGAGGCCCCCTTCAGCCTCAATTATCCCATGATTTGACTGTCCCTAATATGCTGCCAAGTGGCTCCTGGGAGACAGGCAGGCTCTTCTGCGCACGAGGTAGGCGAGGAAGGCAGGGAAGGCTCTCGGGAGAGGCAGATGGATGAGGTGTAGTTACTTCTCACACACGTTCACTCTTCATAGAGGGTGGCGCAAACGAGCAACTGCCCCATCTGCAATGCAAGGCTGCACGTTCTGGGTGCGTGCGGGTGCCAAGACCCCCCAACGAAAGCGCAAATTCCTGGGTTCGACAGCAGAAGAACCTTCTGGGACACATCAGGGTGGAAGAGATGCAAGCAAAACCGAAAAAAAAAAGGAAGACCCGGCATTGCAGCTGGAGGAAGCAGGCACAGCTGAAATGCTTGGTACTGCGAAACCCCCCGGTGGGTGTGTAATGGGTCTGTAATTCCCGTGCCAGGCAGACAAGGGCTTTGCCATTACATTCAGCCCATTTCCAAGCCTTTGCTTACCCTACACGATGTAGAAGAGCGAAGAAGGGAGAATAAGAGCATGGTGAATAGCAGCTTGCAGTGGCTGAGTGCAGTGATGCTTAGAACACACAGGTACGAAACCAAGACGGTGCAGCCCAGGCAGAACCTGCTCCAAAGAGACCGTCATCCACCTACCTCCCACCAGAGCAGACTCCAGTGCACCGTTGATCTTATTTCTGGCTCATTCCTAGAAAGCAATAATGAGTTTATTGACGTGGTGGCATTTGTGTCATTCTAAACCATTTATTTACAAGATTTGAGGTGGCAAAGTACATAGTTGGTGCTCTCCAGCAGCCTTCCCCCAGCGGCTGCTCGGCTCTGCGCCCATCCAGCTCTCCCAGCACAGCCCCTGGGTGCCGCCTCAGCACCCCAGCGCTGGCACGGGGCCACGCTCAGCCCTTCGCACCTGCATCCCTCCGGGTTGTGCTTGGCCCAGGCCAAGGCTCTGGTGCTCACCCAGCTGACGCTGACCTGGGATCTACTCCCTGTTCATGAGAAAAGGAGGGTTTGGAAAGCCCTGGAGCCCGGACATCGCTGACCCAACCATCTGTAGGGGTTTTCTAAATGTTGTGCCAGAACTGCAGATCGTAGAAACAGCCTACAAGAAAGCAAACAGCTGGAGAAGCTTCACGGGCGATGCTTGCATCGAGCCCTTCCCTCTGGAAAGAGCCACGCACAGGGGCAGCGGGGTCCGAGGGGCTCGCGTGGGAGCCAGGCTGGAAGTAACCCCTCTCCCTCGCCCTGCACGCCTTCCTCCTCGTCTGCCCCTTACGCTGTGGTGGGATTCCACCCGTGCCAGACTGGGGAGAGCGAGCCCTGGGGCGGGAATGGTTCCTCCCCGCGTAACAGCAGAAGATGGGTGCGGGCAGGAGCAGCCTCGGGGACCCTCGCACAGGGGCACGGACGGGCAGGGAGGGGTCCCCTCGCGTGACCTCCCCACCACAGAGGTGCCGTGGGGACAGGAGGGCTTGGAGAGACGTACGTCCCACGAGCAGAGAGCAGCGTTTATAGGATCTCTTGGTTACTGCATTTTTGTGTGTGCCTGCCACCTTGGAAGTTAATCCTTAATTCTGAGAAACTATATTTATTTGGTATTATTTCCCACGAGAAGCTAAATGTCAGAGTTACTACCAGAGGTCGACTGGGATCACATGGAAGAAAATCATCTTTCCAGGTCCTGGATGAGTGTCAGAGCTATTCCCTGGCCACCGCAGCCTCCCGGCGTCCAGCACCTGCGTGACCCTCGCATTCCGAGGAAGGGCTGGCAGAGAGCTCTGCTCCGTGCGCTGCAGGGCTGACGATGCCGCGGGGACGGCCTGAGCAGCTCTGCGGGCCGTCAGCGGTCGAGGCGGCCCCGGCTGTACCTTTGGGAGCACCGATTCTGCAGGAGGCAGGGCGACGCCACCGCTTCCAGGACAGCGTAGGGGCAGAGTTTGCCCCCAAGGGCAGGCAAAATCTCTTTTGGTGCGTCCGTTGGTCCGGCGCAACCGTCAGCATGGAGCACATTTGCGTGTTTTTTAAATAGTTGAGTAGCAAAGTGCCCGGAGGCTCGTCGGTGCGTGGGCGGGGATTTTTCAGTAGCCGTGAGGTGAAAAGATCTGCCTCCACAGTGCAATTTCTCAGAGCACAGCACCCAGCCGAGCACACCGTGGGTTATACTGGGGCCCCTTCCTGTCCTGCTGCTGGTGTGAAGCTGAGGTCGCCCCATTTGCACTTGTCCCCCCACGATGCTTTCAAGCTACCGCCGTTTCCCAATTGTGCGCTTCACCGCTTCGGATCGCATCTGGGGTGCCCACGCAACCAGCCTGGCTGCCCTCGCCCAGCCAGAGGGCACGGAGGTCTGGGGGAGCTCCCAAACCGAATCAAACCGGCGCTGGGGCAGAAAAACACCCCTTCAAAACTGAGCCAAGCGGCCACCCGCCCGGGCAGCGCCGCGCAGCAGCGGTGGCGATGCAGGGGGCTTCTCAGCAGGAGCTCGACACCCGCTCGCACCGGAGGGGTCCCAGGAGCCAGGGGTGCGCGCGAGGACGGGGGCTTTCAGGGTGCGTTATGGCGGCCGGGCTCCCTGAGGTGCTGCAGCGGGTGCACCTTGGAGGCGACCCCCCAAAAGGGTGCCTCCCCCC
>VZTV01003968.1:22010-33658 GCA_013400875.1 Anhinga rufa
GGTCCCGGGGGTGCCGGCGGGGGGGCTGCGGGCCGGGCGCTGCCGCGGGAGCCCCGGGAGCCCCGGGCGCTCGGCTCCCGGCTAAGGCGCCGGGCTGTTCCTTGCTCCGGCTCTTCGCGCGGTTCCTCTTTCGGCGGCCGGGCTCCGCTCCCCTCGCAGAGGGGCGTTCGTGCCCCGGGGCTCCGAGGCGCCTCTTCCACCGAGCGCCGAGTCTGGCCCGTGCCGGCGCTCGGAGCGCTCCGGCGAGCGGGCGATGCTGTACGGCCCAGTGCGAGGCAAACCGTAGCATCTCCTCCGGTGGCACGTCTGCTTATGGTATGACTGTCTAGTTAAACTCGGTATAATCCGCTTACGGCCAACTCTAAACCTCGCTGTGATGCACGAGGCTTGCAGAAGAGCCGTTGTTTAGGGCTTCGCTTCGCTGGGGTTACTCTGCTCATCCAGCCGCTGCCGCTCCATCCCGCTTGTATACATTCCTGGCGAGCCGAGGTCACCAGCACAGAAACAAATGGTTCCACCAGCCACAGCTATCCAAATAAAAAGTGGCAGAAGATATATTTCTCTTCCATTCGTGATGCAAGCCTGGTCTTAAAGCCTCGGCTAGGAAATGGTGTTTGTGGAGGGGTTCCTCTGGGCTTTTACAGACCGCTTTCTCGGTGTGGAGCTCTCTTAGACCTTAGCAGCCGGCTTCAGCATCGCGATGGTCAGCTTTTCCCTTTTGGTTGCAAAAGGCATTTTAAATCGCGTTTAGAAATATGGTGGGTCTCCGCTGTCCTTTAGAGAAATGCCTCACGTGGTTGTTCGCTATCTGCTAACGCCTTTAAGAAGAGCAGCTGAAAGACTGAAATTTAGTCCCTGAAGGAGGTAAGAAGTTCGTAACCCAGCTCAAAGCTGCTCAGGAGGTGTGCACAAATAGGCAGGGAGATTAAATAAGGAAGTTTATCTAAGGCGCAAGTAATGGGCTGGGAAGTTTACTGATATCTCCTGGTTATCTCCTGGGCAGGATAGCCGAAGCGGCAGAAGGGAAGAGAAATCCGCGGTGGCAGGAAGGCAGCAGTAACCTCTGCGGCCGTGCATCGCTAGTGCCATCTCCAAAGGCAGGCGGGAGCCTAACCCAGGGCGTGCTGGTGGGAGAGGCAGGCTCTGCCCAGCTCCCCCGGTGCTCCTGGGTGTTTCTCCATCTGCGGTCCCTCCAAGCATTATAGCACATTGCTGCTTTTAGGCAAAACAACCTCCGTTTGGCCCCTGCGTTGGCCATGCCGCCTCCTTTCTCCCATTTTTCTGCTCCTTCTTCATACTGATCATGACGGCCTGGAGGTGCAGGCAGATGAAAAAAGCCTCAATGTGCAAAAACAATCATTCCAGCTTCTTAGAGAGACCAGATATGCCTTGAGATATATCTATCTATCTATCTATATATATATATATCAAACACTCTGGTTGTGGTGTTTGTTTTTTAATGTCTGAGAAAGAACTGATAATATGATGCCTTGGTAAGTACAGAGATTTTATCTACCTGGGTTTTCATGAGATAATTGAGCCTCTAAATTCAAAGTGTTCTTACAGTGCATAGCACGGTGGGGTTTTGCTCGGCAGGTCTGCTTTGCTAGGCATTAACCCAGTAGGAGCTTCATCACCTGCGTCAGATTATCTTGACAAATAAAACTAAGGAATGGGGATGGTGCAGCTTTTTGTTAGAGAATGTTGCCCTACCTGCTGCTCCCAAGCAATTGCTTAAAATCAGACCAATGTCACCACAAGCTTAATTTTAGCCTTATCTTGGAGATTTTCAAACATTATTGGAGTGATGCTCTTTCCGTAACTTGAACCTCAAGCCTGAAGTGAAGACCTCCAGGCAAGCGACGATGCCGGGGGGCTGTGGGAAGGGCAGATCCCTCGGCACCTCCCAGGGGACCCAGGGCTCGATCCCCTCTGCACCCGCCACCGGGGCAGCAGCTCCGCGGCGCTGGCCGCTCCTCGCAGAGCGGGGGCGGCTGGAGCCACAAGGGACGATGCCCGGTGTTCAGACCCGCTCTGGGCTGTCCATCGCCAGCAGCCCACCCAAGCTGGGGCTGAGGTCTGGATTTTGCCACCACCAGAACCGGGCCGCCGAGGGGCGGCACGTGCCGGGCAGGGAGAGGGCACGGCTGCAAGCTCACTGCCTCTCCGTGATTAACAGGTTATTCGCAATTAGCATTGCTAGATAAGCTTCATTTATGCAAGCGAAGGTGAACTGCAAGTGATGATGTACAATGCACTGGTCTACGGCTTTTGACAGAGCCGGGTAGAGCTGTGTCGAGTCATGGCTGCCTCTTCTGGCCAAAGACCTCTGTGCAGTCACACACCCCTACACACACACCTCACACATACGTGTCCACGAATAGCCCAAGGGGAAAAAACACCCTCGCTCGTGTCAGGTTTTGCTTCCTCTCCTATCTGTGCCACCTCGCTGGTATCTGCTGAGCTTTAATGTAATTTGTGCATTGCAGATAATGAAAAGATTGTTTTAAGAGCACGAACTCCCAAATAGCTGAAACCTGATGGAAATCTGGAAGCCTTGAGCATCACAGTGTGGTTCTGAATTCCCCGTATATCCCAGAGAGGGAGAGACTGCGGGAATCCTTCTACTCTAATGCTGCCATGGATGAAAATATGTACCGTTTAACGTTGGTTTTGAGCACGAACATAGTGTGGGTTCTTGGTTGCTCTTCTCTAAGCTGTTGCTTTCATCGTTTTTGTTCAAGTCTGCGTGTATCCTGCAGTTCTGAGCATCGGGGTTTTACACGGTCTCAGACTGCGAGAGATTCTGCGTCTGAGTCATTAGAAATTGAAAATCAATGAGAAAAATATGTGTGTGTTTTCCTCTACCGTAGGGCAACCCAAATTAAGAGTGTCATGCCTCGCTGCGCTCAAACAAACACCAAAAGGAAGCGATAAAATGGTCACAGAAGTCTGGCTGAGCAGATCCAAAAGCCCTCCCTGGCTGCTCTGGCGAGCCCCAGACCTGTGAACGTAAATCAGAACAATGGGCAAAAGCAAGCCCAAGAAGAAACTCTTTGCTAGGGAGCTACCTCGATAGTGCAGATGTCTCTAGACCAAGAGGTCTGTCCTCTATGACATGAGCCTCCCTGCAGCTTCCCGCTCCGCCTGCAGCAGCTCTGCCCGGGCAGCACCCTCGGTGCTACAGCGATCCTTCCCGTTCATCAGATAGAACAGGCAATATCTTTTCCCAAAACTGTTAATTGACACATTTATTAGCATAGCAAGTTGAAAATATGGTGCTGCCTGCGAGTAGAGGGGAGCGATGCAGAATTTGGGGAACTGACAAGTGTCTGGCCGTGCACGGCGAGCAGCCTCTGGCCGGGAATCATCGTCCACCTTCTGGGCAAAGGATTTGGGTGTTTTAAACTGATTTTTTTTTTTTTTTTAACTGGAGAAAGGCTTGTTTGACCACATCCTTTACTCTTTCAGAAATCTCCTTGCAGTGACTTGCCTTCGTGCAGGCAGGCGTGGAGGTGGAGCGCAGGGAGGCAGCCACTTGCCCAGCGATGCAGAGAGGCAGGACTGAGCAGTTATTAGGGACCAGATCTGCCCTTTCTCTTTTAAACCGCATAGTGCTATTGCCACCCGCGTTATTCCTCTCTGCTGTTTTAATGAGCAGCTGCCTTAGTTTGCGGGGAGTTAGAGCTTTTTGGTAATTCAGTGGAAGAAGGATGCCGCCAGTTTTGAGGACTTCTGAAAATGCGACTCATCTTTACATCGCCGGTTGTTGGTGCCAGGTTAAGGAAGGCGGATGGTTATAATGGCACAGATCTGCGCAGACCCGCATCCGTTCCTAGCTGTTCTCTCCTCTACGAGAGACAATAGGGGTTTTTTCTCCGTTTTAATAATCACAATTTATTTTCATGTGCTGCTTTACATAGCTCACCTGGGTTTTTCATCCTCAGGCCTGATACTCATCGCCAGGCGGAATCGGCGCCTCAGCCAGGCAACATGACGGGGCCACTCGATAACCTGACATGCCATCACTCCATCGATGACTTCCGAAACCGAGTCTACTCCACGCTCTACTCCATGATCAGCATTATGGGCTTTGTCGGTAACGGCGTTGTGCTGTACGTCCTCATAAAAACGTACCAGCAGAAGACGGCCTTCCAGGTGTACATGCTGAACCTCGCCGTGTCCGACTTCCTCTGCGTGTGCACCCTGCCCCTGCGTGTCATCTACTACGTCCACAAAGGGAACTGGTTCTTCAGTGACTTCCTATGCAGGGTCAGTTCATACGCGCTCTATGTCAACCTCTATTGCAGCATTTTTTTCATGACTGCAATGAGCTTCTTCCGTTGCATAGCCATCGTTTTCCCAGTCCGGAACATCAATTTGGTAACGGAGAAGAAGGCTAAGTTTGTCTGCGTCGGCATCTGGATTTTTGTCACCCTGACGAGCGCTCCCTTTCTGCGAAACGGGACGTACCAACATGGGAACAAGACCAAGTGCTTTGAACCTCCAGAAAACATGCAGAAGACAAATGTAGTGGTGATCCTGGACTTTATTGCCTTATTTGTGGGTTTCATTTTTCCCTTTATTGTCATAACTATCTGCTACACCATGATCATAAGGACCTTACTGAAAAATTCCTTGAAGAAGAACCAGGCTAACCGCAAGAAGGCAGTCTGGATGATCATCATCGTGACGGCCACCTTCCTGGTCAGCTTCACCCCGTACCACGTTCTGCGTACGGTCCACCTCCACATGCTGCGGCTGAAGAGCGCCAGCTGTGATGACACCATATACCTACAGAAATCCGTCGTGGTAACGCTGCCCTTGGCAGCTGCCAACTGCTGCTTTGACCCACTTCTCTATTTCTTCTCAGGGGGCAACTTTCGGAAGAGACTTACCACCTTTAGGAAGAATTCTTCCTCCAGCTTTACCCAAGCCTTTAGGAGAAAATTCTCCGTAAAAGAGAAAGATGAGGAACCCTTCGGAGAAAGCGATCGGGAGAACGGAAAGTCAGCTGTGGCCCCTTCGTAAGGGGGGTAGGCTTTCCCCTGAGATCTCAGATGGGCAACGGAGATCTCGGAACTGTTCCAGAAGACACGGTGGAGGCTCGCGAGCCTTCGTCGCCATTAGATATGTAATAATAACAACGGATGTTCACTGACTTATGCTACTCAGAGGTACAGCCGCTGCCGGGGATGGCCAGCCCCTTACCCAGCAGCACTGCTTGGACGTGCACAGCCACTTAGCGTGGAGGAGCCACCTCCAGCACCAGAAAACTGTTGATCTGGAGATAAACTTGCATAAGCAAACTCTTCAAAGGCTGTATTTAGGCACTGGCTTCATTTCACAACTCTACAAACAGCATTAATTCTCTGAGTCAGTGGGAGCTACTGACAAATAGAGGGCAGAGTTTTCACCAAATCTTTAAACAGCCACTAAATTATTTATGCAGCAGAGGCCAGTAGATAACTCCTGCCCTGCTCCCAGCTGCTTCTGCTTTAGATTTCAGTTTTCAACCTAATCATGTGTGTAAGACTTGCAGGGTTGGTGCCTGGGTCTGAAACCCTGGGAACTCGGGCTTGAGCCCCTCTCCCACCCCGAGCCAGCAGCTCTTGACAGGCACGCTCTCGTGGGCAGCAGATCTGCCGGCATTTTCTGAATTTCTAGAAAAATCTCGTCTGTGGGAGCAGTTTTAAAATTGCAGTATCCTAGTGTGCATTTGAAACTTAATTCAATGGCAATGGCCCATGGCTGTAGGATCTGGAATATCACTTCAGCTCTCTAGGAGGTCTTACCTGAAAGCAGAGCGCTGGGTGCTCAGAGTCCAGTGCAGGATCAGGCCTGCCTTTCTGAACCACTGATGAAATTTAAAAAAAAAATAGAAAACAATTAATGCAAAAGTTATTTTTAAAAGTAACTACGTACGATATTTGATCCTGTTCAAAAGTGTTCCCCTTGCCCACGCCTTGCATAAAAGAGGCAACCTATGGCCCTCGGAAAGATCTCTAGGAAGACCTGGAGATCAAGGGTCTGAGTCTGGATGAGACATGAGTGAATCTTGAGTGCAGTATGATGAAGAACCAGAAACTGCGCTATGTTTCTTATGTAAAGAAAAACGTCAAAATCTTGGATGGAAGGAAACATTCCTGTGCTTTTCCAGTGAAGCCATGGAAAAGTACCACTGCCTGCTCTTGCTGGAGCCAAGCCCAGCCCGAAATCTGTGGTGCATCAAGACAAATACAAATTTCTGTAGTATTAAGACTCTTAGTTGGAAAGTGGGTGGTAAATGAACAGCAAGTACATTTTAATATGGTAGTTATGAGGTTACTTGATGTCATCTGAAAATAAACATTTTTATACTGTACAATATGAGTGAGCAAAAGGAATTTGGGTTGGGGACAGGAGCCTGCTTGGGAAACCATCTTTACAGACACAGAGAAGAGTGCAAGTTCACCCTTTACACCACATTCGGCACGCTCCAGGGTCGGCAAAAGGCACTTAAAAAGCAAATTCACCTGCAGAATAATCTATGGGTGTGAATTTTCAACAAGATCTGAAACCCGGTTGGAAAATGTCAAGGATCTAAAGTGGAAGAGGGCTGAAAGCTGCCCACGGAGAGGAGTGTTAGAGTTCCCCCATAACCCACAGGAAGGCAGAGCTTACAGCTCAATGGTGGAGCTGCAGACCGCTTTGACAAAGAGCGTGTAAGAAAGAGGAGAGTTGGCTAAAGTGCCTTCTCAAGGTTTAGCATTGAGTATTCTGGCTGTGTCTCGAAGCATTGAAGGCATTGTGCAACTGTAAATAGAAGCCACCATGGAAAACCAAGTTTTGGAATACGTCGAAATAATATGCACATTCCCAAATTTTACAATATTGTCCAGAGAAGCTATAGATATACGTTGCAAAGCGTTTTTATTATACAAGAGGTATTTCTTCCTTTTTATTTTTTTAACGAGACAATGGTTACAGTAAGCCAAATAGCAGGGTTTTTTGTGCAATAGGAAAGACTTTTAAAAAAAGATTGCTGAGAACTAAATGAAAATGTTGCAAGTTAAATTTTAACAATTACCGTTTTCTGTGCCTTTCTGTAAATTCTCTGCACGCAGGTTCTTCTTCCCTACAATACATTTTTAGCTACACCCAGTGCTAGAGTGTAATGGTCATGTAATAATCATTTATAATGATATAATAAAAACTCGGTCAAAGCAGCACGGAAGTTGCTGAGGGCAGCACCTGGAGCGGGCTGAGATGGGGGACGCGCTGCCCCAGCCTCTTGGAGCTGGAGTTTGGGCTGGCCAAACCGGCCTTTGCTGTAGCCCAACTTCCCTGGACTCAGGGCACCGCGTAGGGACCTGTCGGAGCCAAACCACGCCTGACGGCAGCTGGGGTCTCAGTGGGTCTTGCACGGGTGGAGCACCCTGCCAGGTAGAGCTGGGACCTTGGTAAATCTGTATTTATGGACAGAAAAATCTTTGTAAGACACTTGGTGGGAAGTGGTGCTTTTGGTGAGGATGATGTAGTTGAGTGTCTTGCGTGGTCACGTATCACACAGGGGTTCCTGCGGGGAAAAGTCTGCTGAGAATGACGTTTTCTGCTTATGTTTTCCAAAAAATATATGCAGGATCTGCAATGTGTTATTTAGTTATAAAATAAATATATTTATATATATACACATACCTGGAGTGGTGTGGAGGGAGCTTTGCCATCAGCTCAGCAGAATTTGGGTTTCGCTCAAGCCTTGGCAGTGAGCGCTGGTCAGGTTTTGCTCAGGAATAAGGACCTGGAGAGAAACGCGTGCCAAGAAACAGGACCCGTTACCCCACGCCAGCGTTTCTGTGGGCTGTAAAAAGGCCAGGAGTTGGGAAGAGGGGCGCAGTGCCATCCTGGTACAGCGTCTGTGTCAGAAATGCCTGGCAAAAGGAAGTGAGGGGTTCGGTTTCTTGCCTGAAGCTGGACTTTTTTCTGCTGCATGTGCTGCAATTCATGGTGCGATAGTGTCCCCTAGTGCCGAGTTATTCCTGGAGCAGATGCCTGTTGCCTAATGAGGTTTTTTTCTTTCTTTTTTTTTAGATAGTCCCAGCTCAGCTCCTCGCCTGTAACGTTGTCCTGTTTCCTCCGGCGTTGGTCACGCTCAGCTCCCCCTCTCCCACCCCTGCCCACGTTTTATTTCCTAATCTTTGGCTTTCCCTCTCTGCCTTCCTCTCATTTTCCCTGTTTTCCTGGAGGGATGCTCAGGCTGGGAAGGGGCTCCAGCAGCATCCCTCCCACACGGGGACCCCGAGCAGGGTCCCTCCTCCTGCCCCGAGCTCCGACAGCGACATCCGTCTTGCCTAAAAAATGCTGTTTCTCCATTAAATGGCTGTCCTGGCACGGAGCTTGGCCCTGCAAAGCTTTCACTGGAAGCTGATGGTAACCACAGCCCTTTGACGTTGCATCGTCACGACATAAGTCATGGCCTTCATTTGTCTGGGAGGGTTATTTCTGATAAAAGCCGGTATAGCTCTGGAAGAAAGCAGCACGCAGGACAAGCTCCTTGCTCTGCCTATGTGGCAATAAAACGGTCTTGCTTGTCTCCTGCCAAAAGAAGACAAGCGGTGCCGGCTGCCTTTGCACGGATGCTGCCCCGCTCTGAGGGTCCTCGGTAAGGGCACCCAGCACCAACACGGCGCACACCAGCCCCAAATAGCCCAGCCGAGGAGGAGCGGGAATCGGGGGGCTGCCTGTGCCGGAGGGACGGGCTAAGGCTCGTTCTAGCTTTCGCTTAAACGCTACCTGATTTGGCAACCAGGAATTGTCCCTGGGTTAAGGAGGGAGTTCCGTGGGTGGATTAGACACCGGCGTTTGTACTCCTAACGTGGAATTGTTTCTGTTTGCTCAAAGATGGAAAAATAACTGGAGCATCGTAGAACGCTCCCAACCAGCTGCCTTGTCATTTCGGTCGCTTGCTGTGCACGCGTTGCCAGGCCTAAGCACTCAAAAACTTAGAATCAAGCCTTCCAGATCATCACTTTTACTGTTGTGGATCTCTTTCTTTGCTGTTTCGGTGCCTGTGCCCGAGGGCGCAAGCCGGTAACATCTTCAGGCTCCGCTCTGCAACCTCCACAACTAGAAATATGCCTTTTTTTCCCCCCCAAAGCAAACCAAGAGTGGAAACTTCTGCTCTAGACCTCTGATTTTAGCCAGCGCAAGTCAAACCACTAAGAAAGTCTACTTAGGGCTAGTGCATCTGCATTACAACCTTTTTAAATTACACGCGGGGCTCAGGCAGCGTGGTAAGCGTATTCTAGATGTTAAAGTATGAACTGATCTATATTATATTTACTGCAAAAAAAAAAAAAAATAGTGCTTTAACCTATTCTTCTCACTGTTGGCTTTTAGGACTGTGGAGGTGCTGCATACCCTGAGGCAGCGTTCGGAGCGCGATGCTCCAAGTCAGACCGTGCTCACGATGCTTCAAGTCAGACCGTGCTCGCTCCGCTCCGGCAGCCTTTGCCGGGGCCGAGGGTTCGTGCCTGTATGGAGGGGAAAAAAGGCCGATCCCAGCTGAAGCCTATGGCGTGTAATAGTGTGTACAGCCTGCAGGTGTGAGCATAAGCAAGGGCTGAGGCTGGGAGGAGACACCGACTCCTTAGTCCCCTTTCACAGTTTCAGTATGCAAACCATACGTGCAAGACTATCATATAGATATTGTGGTTTCTGTTTCAAAAAAAAAATAATAAATGGGGAGATCCAGCCCTTTCCCCAGTGGGTTTGAATAGGTGCCACCAGCTTCTTAGAGCATGAAATGGAGCAAAACTGTTAAATACGGGAGAGAGGCATCTGCATTATGGGTTGATCCGGGCGGTAACCTTTTTGCGGGCTGTGGGATTACAGCGCAGCAGATAAGCATGCAAATCCCGTAATGGGAAAATGTGGCAGAGAGCTTCCCTCAACAAACAAGAAATCCTGGTCTAGCCGATGCCCAGGACACAGCGCCTCCCGACCAGCCTAAACCTCTCCCCGTTACCTCTTGAGGGACGGGTTTCAGGATGAACTTCTGTGCAAGCAAAGAAAGCCATGTGGGCACTGTTTTGTCTTCGGCGCAGGCTAAAATGTGTTTTTATTTGTGCTCATTTTCAGAGAGGGTCCAAAGGAGCCACCTGCTGCCAGGAGCTAACCACAAACCAGATTTCAGTTTGCAAAAATAAAACAACTTTTTCTGTTTCCAAGAGAACCGTACAAACCTTGGTTTCCAATAAATCCTGGCCTTGACAGCTCTGCACTCTTTTTCAGCAGCTGCTCAATATGGGCACCCCCTCCAGCAAGCACATCGCAGCCTGCCCGGCTTTCCTCGGACACGCTGCCGGGGCACGTGCCGTGCAGAGGATTCTCAAGCAGGACTCTCTCTCGCTTTTAGCTTTCCTTAATGTTCTTCTTCGGCAACAGCAAAATTGCCTGACCCTGGCTGCAGGGCACTTTCTGCTTTCTCTTAGGCTGCGCGCCCCCAAACCCGATCAGTCAGAATTGCTGGTTACTTCTGGAAACGTTAAGTTTTGGGGGAGTTTTCTCCCCACATGCATGTATATGCTTGAACACCCTAGAAATCACAGAAGATAAAGTCATATTTCTAATACTCGGTGGCATGTCTACCTTGTCTACAAGCCTTCAGTGGTTTTTTTTCCGCAGGCTGTAAAAATATTCCCTTTTTTGACACTTGTGATACTATAGCGAGTTGTTGTTTGGGTTTTTTAACTCCACACCGGTTTTGCCTGCTACGGGGCCAAATTACACCATGGGAAATTCAGAAACTACGCATAGGATGCAACCACCCTTGTTCTATATGAAGTGCCTTCAGATAAAACGCTTGCAGGATGTGCGAAGCGAGCAAGCCTTCAGTTTAACAAGCAATTAAACTCCAAGCACTGGCAATGAAGAGAGGTTTCCTGCTCGGAGCAAGGTGCTTTCTGCCCCCACCGTCTGCAGGAGCCTGGGCATGCATTTTGGGGCTGGAGGGGCTCAGAGCAAGAGGTCGGTGCAGCTCCTGAATCCCCCCCCCACCAGCTGTAATAGGGGGCTGTGCACCCAGACGCTGCAGGTCCCTTAGCAGGAGCTAATTCTCACGCTGAATCCTAATTTAGCATTTTTTTTCCCATTTCCACTGCAGCCTGACATTAGAAGAGGGACTTCTTCCATATGGCAGGAGGGAGAACACTGAGCTCTTTATCCTTCACGCACGGCAGCGGAGGGGATGACCTGATTACTAGGGGGAAAAAATAAGCAGCGAAAATGAAGGAAAGTACATCAGATTTTAAAATACCATCAGTGTAAGCAATAAAATGGCTTAGAAACACTACTGAAAGCAAACGTGAGGGACGAAGAGCCCGGCCTGCCGCTCGGGGTTACAAATCCATCTCCCGGCACACGGGTCGGCAAGATGGGGAACTCAACCCTACTTCTCCCAAACTATTAGTTTCAGCTCTGCGAGTGGCCACACGTACAAACAAATATTTGGAGCATTTGCAGACTTCACTTGAGGGTGAAATGTGCCTGTTTCTTTCCTGTCAAGGAGGCTTCTTACGCTTGAGAGGAAGCCAGGCTGCTCTTGGAGCGAAGGGAGACCCTTTGTTAGTTCAATGAATATATTCCAGATGGATATTCACTCGGGGGGG
>VZTV01003971.1:0-10584 GCA_013400875.1 Anhinga rufa
ACGTTTCAAAGACAGTCATAACTGTTATCATCAGCATAAAAATGAAAGTTGACAACATGATGATGAAAAAATTGTTCTTGGGGCATAATAATTGGCAAATTGGCACCTCAGAGGAAAATAGTACAACTCACCCTATCACAGGGAGATTCCTGGAGAAATTAAAAATACATGCAAGTGTTGCTCTCCAAGACACTCCAAACACATGTATAAGACTGTGCCCTATGTGAGCTTTAACTTGGTGCATCGTTTGGGGTCATGAAAGGTTTCACAAGATTGTAGTGGAAAATTCTTAATTTATCCACAAAATAAATTCAGGAGGAAAGCTGCACAAGCAGTCCTGCCCAGCAGACTGAGAAGGAAAATCACTTCAAAGTAACTGCACAGTGAGAGTGAAGTGAAAGCAGAATAGTATTCTACATCCCCAGCCCTGGATCTAGGCAATTTGCTTTGTATCCCCCTGGGGCGGTCTATCTGCACAGTAGCACATATCACACAGTTTCTGTTCCCTGAAGCTGTGCCACATGCCACAGCTGGAGCATATACTGGAGGATTAGATTCAATAGAGCACTTGGCCACCCACATAAATGGTACGAAAACCCCAAGTTAGGAGGTTCTTGATAAATAAGCATTGTGGAAGACGACCCAAACCCTCCACCTCTTGCTATCAAACCTTGCTACAGCTCAGAACACTAAGAAATGAGGCAGAGGTGAGGGGAGTCCAAAATCCCACATCTATCTGAAACTTAGTGATATTCACAGATTTTGTATACAGAGGCCTGAATTCTGGCCATGATATCTACATGTATTTTATCAAAAAGCGTCACAAGGATTCTGCTTTTCTTCGGTTTTTGCTCTTTTTGGTCCCAGATGTGAAAGTGTTGCTTCCATCCCATGGTCAGCTTTCAGCTGAAGCAAGCCAGTCACCTATTTAGTCCTAATTGTTTGGTTGTTTTCCTAAAGTGTGCATAACCTGATGTTGTCCAAATATACAAAATGTCAGCTTTATGAATCAATACCATCATGATTTATAGGCATAGACTTTTAGCAGTTTTGTAGAAACTGCTTGATGAGCGTTCTTCAGGCCTTAGAAAAATTCTGGCCCTATTTTCTTTTTCCTTCTGAATACATGACCATTACTTTCTGTAGTTTAATGGTGTCCAGCAATTCCATTATGCTTCATAGTAGTAATCCAGTTTTAGCAAAAATCCAGACCAGTTAAGAGGAGAAACTGTGAAAGAAATGTGGTTTTTTGTTCAATTATTAAGTTCTTTGATGTTATTTAGCCACTCATTCTGAATGCACTGAAATTGAAATGTTTATTTTAAGTAGTATTTTCTCCCCTTTCTCTTTTTAGATCACATCAACAGACTTTTTTTACCTTTTTAGTGGCAATCTGCTGCCACTTTCCTGTTAAAAAGTTCACAATATGGAGAAACATCAGGAACAATTCGCAAAAAGTGCTGATGTGAACTCAGCAGAAAGTCTGCATAGACTCTCAAAGGAAATCTTTGGAAACACAAGAAAAAAAGCAGCCAAAAATCCTCTGTCATTTCACGTACTCAGGAAGACTCTTTCAGGAAGTATGCAATAATTTATGGAAAAACTGTGCATATTGCAAAGACTCTCTTAAGAGAGCTTCAGTGTGAGTGTTTATTTTTCCACTCAGTATTTCCATTATTTGCATAAGGTTCTGCCACCTTGCAGCAAAATCTCATGTGATGGGCTACATCTGTTGCAGCATGTTGCATGCTGCCCTTCTCCTTTCTCTTCCCCCCGCCTGCTCAAGAATCACAAGCCCATATTCCCTGTTCTATCTCCAGCCTTCTGCTTACCTGACAGCTCTGAACAGAATGGTCCCCATGCAAACCAGGCAAGGCACAGCTCTTGCACACAGGTACACCAAGCAGTAGGCACAGCATGATGACATGTCATTGCAGCCTCTGCTAAAGCACCTGAAACTTCATTAAAAAGTCTTTATTCAGCAGAAGGTATTTCCAGAGAGAAGACATTCTGTTTAACAGTTTGTAGGAACAACAATTCCTGCAGGTCTTCCTGTTCTCTAACTTTCATTTGACACTGAAGGGGACGAGATACACTTATATTTAGACAGCCAAATAATATCAATTTCCCAGTTTCAAAGTATGTTTAATAAATATGTATTTTTAATTAGGACACCAAGTAGCTAAAGAGTTAATGAAACAGCTGAATTTCCTTGAACTTGAATACATCTTCTGCCAGAGTTCATCACTTTCACTAATCTCAAGAGTTTGCTTACTCCACCTCCAAAAATGACGATTTCTGAGTAGGGTAATACTCATTGTGAAATAAAAGTATTGGAATATGGCCATTTGTGACCCCAAAAACAAGATTAGAGCACCAGATTTTCTGTTTTATTTGTGTTGGACCTCTATATACTCAGACTCCTTCTCTCATGCTTATTTCCTTTTATTTGGAAATTTTTCTAAGAACTTTTAATTAAGGTCAGATAACCTACCTGCTAAGTAAATTGCTAAGCAGTGCAAATAAAGAAATTAAGATCTAACTGTCTCTGATGAATCCCTAAAAGGAACAGCCCAGATCTGCCAGATTACCTCTTCTCCTTCAGAAATCCTACTGTCTCTTCTATTTGGAAAAAAACATAGATGCCTTAAAAATGGAATTGCCACCAACAAGCATGTCTCATCAAAACTACATATACCTGTATATTAACCAGGGAGGAGTGATGGTTACCAGAAAGAAACTCTGAGGATGCCACCAGATAAAACTTTGAAACCTCATTTTGCTGTAGTAATTAGAGAGTCATTCCTACAATCACATGCAGTCCCCATACAGTGTTATGGTAAACCCATCAATAAAATGTACGAACAGCTGCAGGATTCAAAAACTACTAACTACAAGGTAGTTGCAGGACAACTACAGTGCAATCTACTATTTCATAAAATGCGGTGTTTTCGAAGTTTAAACCTTAATCAAGACATAGTAGCAGGAAAATCAGACTATTTCCAAAGGCCAAAGAATGGGATTAGCCCAAAATTTGAGTGAAAAATCATTCTAATGGTATCTTAAAAGAAAGAGATCAGTGTTCTGTGAAAATAGTCACCTGGTAATCTGTAAACTACACTTTTCTGACTGGCTACAAGCATCACCATTTGTGGATCATTTCAGATAAAGTGCCCATTAAAACATACATACTCCAAAAGCAGAGAAGCACATAAAGTCATGCACAAATGCTTTATCTACACTACCTATAACTGTTCACTGTTGTGCCCTCTCCTCTTTTGATAGGTGCAAACCTACATATCAGTTGTGGAGGAGCCTATAGCCAGATTTATCAGGAAAGGACAGAGGGTTTAAAATGGTTACAATTTCCTCCACTTTCCTCTCTTAGGGCAATACTACAGCCGCACAGTCCTCTTGTCCAGCTATACCACAGCTACACCCAGCCCTCAGCTGCTAGAGTCATGACTAAGAGAAATTAATCTTTCATCTCAGGTGGTAGAAAGTTATTCCTTCAAACACAGAGATGCCTAGCCTTGCTGTAGATGCTTAGCACATAGGCAAAAAGATCCTCAAATATTTTGGATTTACAGTCAATAGTTTATGATGCTGTTGTTCCTCTCACCAAAGACACACATATGCACAGGGGTTTTTTATTATTATTCCTGATTTCAATTCATTCTTCAGTGACTGAAACTGTGAAAGAGCAGTCACGCCCCCTGAACAAAATTTTTTGCCTCTTTCTCATGTCCTCTCTAAACACTCAGAGGTATGTGCAAATAGTGCTGTCAAAATATAGCAAGATCCTATCACACTGGAGATTACCAGAAATGGCAGTAATAAAATCATGCTGAACTATTTTTCCTCCTGATATTTTTTACGTCTGTAAGAAGCACTGCTCTGTATTTTATATTTGCAATATTAGAAAACACTACTCCCATCTACAAAGCATATGGTTTTGAAAATATTAGCATTTCAGTTTCTATCCAGGATACAAAAGCAATTTCAAAATGGTAATTAAGCCTTTGAAAAGTATCCAATTAGTGTGAAAAAAGTACTTTGAATGAATGTGGAGCTCTGTGTCTAAATTGAATTGATATAACACCATTGAAAATCTCAATTTTTTAAGCTTTGCCACCTGTGTGAACACCACTCTTTTTCTAAATATTTTATGCTGTCAGTACCACCTTCACCAATTACTAGGAGCTGGTTTATAGCTACCTGAGGAGTAGGGGAAAACACACCTAATGAGTTGGCTGAAAGTGGCATATCATCAGCTCATGACATATGTCACATGGCAAGTAGGAAGCACTTCTTAATATCAAATACAGTCCAAGTAAGGGGATTCTTTAAAAGGGACGTTAGATGGCTTGTTCCAATACCCTTAGGTTCTTCCCACATCCAACCGTAACAACCTTGTTTCAGCCAAAGAGGCAGACTCCAAAGGCTGTTAAAGCTGGGAAGATAAAACCAAGTCTACACATACCAGGTAATGTTCCTTAAGGGAATACAAGCATGAGCTAAAATGAGTGTTTCATAATGGGCATGTTCTTGCCCTGATCAAACCTTTTCAAATTTGACAAGATTGTGACTGTCTTAGTCTTGCTGGTGAACCGTTACTCAAAGGTGTAACGCTGATGTAGTCAATGGGACAATTCACTGAGTTACTGCCCACCACTACGAACTAAATGCCCTTTAGTGAACAAATGACAACAACAGAGCACCAATATCCTGCTCTAGAAATGTAGTGATCATATCAGGTATGAAAACGCTTATCAAATGCAGTATGTGTATTTATGATTTCTTCTCTCCTGTAATCCATGCCATTCCAACAGAACATTAAGGATGTCTTCAAAGTTGTATAGATGGAAAATAAACAAAAATAGGCCAAAGTTTCAGTGCATTTAACATGTATCAGTAAAACCGGTCCAATTTTCAGGGTTGTGTGTTCACAAACAACAGATTTTGAATTTTCCAGAACAGTTATTTTGCTATTATTTTGCAACTTACGTTAGGATATTACAAGGTATTTTACACAGGAAAGGTTTCTTCCATCCTTCATTCAGTCAGAATTGGATAGAAGTTCACAATAATCTATAATTGCATGCTCTCTGCTTCATAAAAAGCATTGGACACAGATAAAATCACAATGATTCCCTTTTTAGGTAATAGATCACCCGAGAACAAACACAAAAATGACACATACAGGTTTGCATTGCCGGATTCTTACTAATACAAATACCACCGCAACTAGCATAACAAAAAATGTAATGTCAACAATAACAGGCTCCAAAACACCAATCACCAGTATAGGTAAGGACTTTCATCAAAAATTTAATCACCCATAATTTTACCTCTGGACTATAACCACATAATCAGATGGTAACTGCTGCTAATAACTGAGCTGTCAGGTGTTATCATATTAAAAATAGCATTCCCACTTTAACTGTGATGGTAACACACTAAAATATTTAAGAAATCAGCATAAAGGCATTAGTATAAATGATTTCTGATTAGTGTTAATGCAATCTGAGACAAAGTTTCAAACATTTCAAATAATTTCCAGCTCTTCTTAGACTTTTCTGTCAGATATCACATAGTTTATTCCTCTCTGACATTTCTTTACACATAGACATAGTGGCCCACCTTCAAGTACACCTGGTCATAGGTCTGTAATTCTGCTCCTCAGAATAATGCTTTCTGAAGTTGTAGCTCCACTCCACCTACTTATTAATAGTGCCTACTGTTGTATGACTTCTATGACTACAGTCATTCTGGAAATGGATGCCTCTACACAGAAATATAATTTCAAGTTAAGGTGCTTGCAGTCATTCAGTTCTGCGACTGTCCTCTGCATTTCTACCCATTTGTCCAGTTTCTCATATAATTAAACCTTCTGTTTCTGAATTTGAAAATTAACAGGAGTTCTTTCCAGTCGCATTTAATAGGATTGGAGAAAAGAAGGTACTGATGAGGCAAGCTTCATGGCTTTCCAAGAAGGTATCCTGTGATCACAGGATGAGCAGAAGTGGGTTGGAAACTGTTTCAGATAATTCTGGGGAGCAAACCAGCCCTAAATGATCCAAGGTCAGAAACTTGAAAGTCACCTTCCACCTCTCCAACCCTGTTGCTATCTCCTGCACTGAGCGCTAGTTGGCTAGTCAAGCTGAGCTGAACAAAAAAAATCCCTAGGATTGTAACTTCCACATCTGGAAATTCTTCACAACACCCAAGGTAACCCTATTAACCATCATCATCAACAAATTAAGAGTTTATGTTCAGAGATACATTTACTAGAATGAAGCATTTTGCCAGAGAGACCATGAGACTACTGCACAGCACAGAAAAAAAGAAAGATAGGATAGATGTGAGTAGTAGTTCAAATGGCTTAAAAATAAAACTGAGATACAGTAGTAATATCTCATAAGAACAGAGTTGTATGGGTATACATTGTATTCCTGCCCTCACACTAGGGCCTCCTGTGCTGGTTTGGCTGGGATAGTTATTTTTCTTCACAGTACCTTGTACATGACTATGTTCTGGATTTGTGCTGAAAACGGTGCTGATGACACAGGGATGTTTTTTGGTAATCTGAGCAGTGCTTACACAGAGCCAAGGCCTTTCTGCTCCTCACCCCACCCCACCAGTGAGTGGGCTGGGGGCGCACAAGAAGCTGGGAGGGGGCACAGCCGGGACAGCTGACCCCAGCTGACCAGAGGGATATTCCATACCATATGATGTCATGCTCGGTATATAAAGCTGGGGGAAGAAGAAGGAAGTGGGAGACATTGGGAGTGATGGCGTTCGTCTTTCCAAGGAACCGTTACGTGTGATGGAACCCTGCTTTCCTGGAGATGGCTGAACACCTGCCTGCCCATGGGGAGCAGTGAATGAATTCCCTGGTTTGCTTTGCTGGTGTGTGTGGCTTTTGCTTTACCTATTGAGCTGTCTTTATCTCAGGCCACGAATTTTTTTCCTTTTACCCTTCCAATTCTCTCCCCTATCCCACCTGGGGGGAGTGAGTGAGAGAGCGGCTGTGTGGGGCTTGGTTGCTGGCTGGGGTTAAACCACAACCTCTACATAAACAAAATAGCATATATTTAAAGGCAAATTATAGCAACAAACTGCCTTTAACAAAAGATACCGATCACAGACATAGCAGAGCCATCCTCTCCTATTGGGATCTTCTTAAGTTTAGTGTCTCAAACCAGCAAAATCCCTCCTGACAATGAAAGAGTTACACATACTCATGCTGTTTATGTACCCATAAGGAGCAGGAATTAATCTTTTCTATAAAAACTGAGTGTGTATCCACCATTTGTACCTTTGAAAATCTCTCCTATTTTCATGTAGACAGGAGCTGAAGGATTTTAAAGTCTTAATAACCATAAATAACCACAACAGGCATGGTGGAGAATAAGAAAGGACAAGAGATAACAACAGAGGGTATATTTTTCTTTAGAGGTGATTGCTTGTCAAGTGAGAATATAATATAATACCATTTGTTTTGTGCCCCTTTTTTTTTATAGGGTCTGTTTTTCCTTTGTATTTTAATTACCAAGAGCAAGATGAGAGGGCTGGATTATAGATTACTTGTAATAATGTTGACAAAGACAACAAGTTTTAATAAGAATGAGAGCAAGCTAGGCATAAAAGGAAAGAGGATGTTCAAGAATACGGAGAAGTGTGAAAAGGCACAGGGGAATAGATATACACAACAGCTAAAGAGACAAATACATCAGAAACACACAGTTAAAATGACTGATTATGCAGTAACAAGAATCTTGAACAAGTTAAAAAAACACCACAACACTGGAATTACACCCCTGGGAACAGAATACATCCTTCAATAAGAATTTCACATCTTCAACAGCAAAAAGGACAAAGCAGTGATATGCCTTCCTGATCATAAACACCATAGATTTTCTGCATCTAGTGCTCCAGTGCAATTTAAAGGTTTAAATACTATTCCCACTGAAATTAACAGGAATCCATAGCATTTAACACCTTGTTAGAGGCTAGCACTGCCAATCAGGATTAGCCCTTAAAGAAAAGAATTTCTCTAATATAATGTGTTTAGTCACTGTAAGTACTGCAGTTATTCTCACAAGAGGAAAAGTGGCTGCTATTCCATTAGTTNAAACACAAACAGCGTAAAAAAAAAAAAAAAAAAAAAAAAAAAAAGAAAACCTGAACTTCAGCTACAAAAAACCTATAAAATATTCATCAGAATTTCTGAAGCAGGAAACACAGCACATCACAGTTAACACAGTGCTGTGCAGATGACTGATATTCAGGGTTTAGACGCACACAATAACTCATCTGATAGGAAAGCAATATTTCTATGCCATAACTGGCATAAGGCTCCCGTACATCACATGCCTCATCTAACCATATTCCTGCTTCACACTTGTTCAAACATTATTCAGAGTCTGACAACCTTACAGGCCACTCTCTGCTGATTTCGCTCTTTCCTCACACTGTCAGGTTGCTGCTTCTGTATTTTCACACAGCAAGCTGGTGATCCAGCGTTTTCTCTCTTGTTCTGGTTAATACACAAGCGTTATATTTTAAAGCATTCATGGTAGCCAATGGCACCATAATAACAACCCATTTGGGTCCTTTGCTATAAAACACGTCATACTGTGATTTGAATAATGATCAAACTCAGTACCTTTGTGGTAAATTAGATGCTATAAATATGGTTGTACAAGATAAAGTGACATGAATGCCTCTCTTTGCTGATGGTTGAAAAAAAAAACTTGCCTATTAATATAAAAATGTAAATATGCAAATAAGAGATCCAGATGAATATTGTCAAATAATACTAGAACAAAAATGAAATTCTCAGTGTCTCTCAGTCCACAGTTACATACACGAGTTATACTGGTATCCTGTCTGCAAAATGATGAATGATAACTAACCTAAGAATAAATACACCATAAACACAATTGTCTAAAAAAAGTTACTGTCCATGAAACATGTAAAACAGCAATTAGTAAACTGGATAGACATTCAGGAGAAGTTGGCTCACCTGAACATCATTCGTCTACAGAGCTTATTACCTTGTTATGTAATGTATTACTTTTCATGCATTATTTTTCATACCGGTATCCTAGGTGGTGAGATATAGGTGAGGTTTTAAAATAAAAACTTAATTTAGAGGCACCTCAGCAAAAGTCTCTATTAAATAAATAGGTACCTTCAGAAAGACAGCCAAGAAACCGACCATATTATGCTTCCATTATAGAGGTCAGTGGCATGTTCCTACCTAGAAAACTGTCTAGTTCTCTATTATTTATCCCATATAAAACATGTCTATTCAGAAGACCAGGACATGCAGAATTAGAGATTTATGTCCTTCAAAGACTCTGCTCCAATTTATTTTGTTTCACAACCTGAAAAAGGAAAGCAATATGCAACAAATTAGAGAGGCCACTAACAAAGTAGCTGAAAAATCCATCCCTATCAAGTCAGTTGTCATAAAGGGATGATTTATTTACATGTTGTAGCAGAAATTATTTCTTGCTTATAGGGTTGAATTTCCATTGTACTTTGAACTACAAGTTCTGCCCATAAATCCTGCAGAGTGTCTGAAGAGACAATGAAGTACTCTATAACAGGCCAACCCAGTTCTCTGCCTGTCAAGGAATTCATCAGTTTTGGAGATGTTGGTGAGAACTAAATAATGTTTGCATTTTTAACATAATGTGGCTAATTATAAAACACTGGTATGGTTGCACCAATGAAACATTTATGGTATATTTTTTCTGCATCTTCCCCAACAAAAAGGAATCAGCAGCATTCACTCTCCAAAGAACAGAGGAAACAGAAAAATCTACTTGGAGAAAAGTGTTGAAGACCAAAACCAGAAATTATGAATAGGTAATAGGAAACAAAGAAAAAAGACTGCAGAAATCCTAGTAGAATGTTAACATCCCAACAAACTGAGCCTAATGCTCCACTCACAACTTTAACAACTCTTTGATACATAACAAAAAATATTTTTCATGGAAATGGTGTGTAAAAGAGGCGATGCATAATGTATGAGACAAAAGCAAATTATTTCCATTCCCTAAGGGAATAGCTTTTGTCTCACATGTAGGTCATGCCAGCATTCATATTTTCAGTATTCTTTATAAACCTATTCAAGCATTATAGATTATTATGTCAAACTGGTACACTGGGATTTTTTTATTGCAATTAATATCCCTTGTAAGGAGCTTTGTAGAATGAACTCAAATATCACCAAAAGCAATTAAAATCTATCAGAGATGTGAAAGGGAAGGTTAGGTTAGCTAAGGAGGGAAGTGGTGCAACATGCTTTTCCAGGATATGAGAAGCAGGGCAGAAAATTAACAGAAAATCATACCAGCAAGGCATGAACTTGGAAGAGTATGAAAACAAGAGACAGGATAATAAAAATTGTTCACTGGTAAGAACAAATACATATGAAGCAACCAGAGACAAACCCCAAGCTTCTATTTTAGCAATGTTTATTTTAGGATTATTAATAAAAAGAAATGAAAGGGAAGGAAAAGAATAATCAAGATTTCAGTAAGTAGAACTCAAACCTCTGGATGTCCA
>VZTV01003973.1:0-33684 GCA_013400875.1 Anhinga rufa
CCTTAATGATTCTATGATTTTGGAGCCATGAGTGAGAGACTAGCAGAATTACCAGTAGCTATGTGAAAAATAGACACCTGGTTTGGTTTTGGTCTCTGGAGACCTGCTACGTGTGACTGGGACTGTGGGGATGAAGTGTAATGGTCAGTTTTGGTCCTAGTGCTCTTTTTGATACCATATTCAAGAGTGACAAGAAGATGTGGTTTGGAGAATGGGTACTGACAGAGTACTGTCTCCAAATTTGAGAGAGATCTATCACAAAAAATAGGGACCAGCTATAGTCCTGAGAAGAATACAGATTAGAAATCTGAAGTCAGTGACCTATGAGGAACTACTGAAGTATTGTGGGATGTCTAGTCTAGAGGAGTGATGACTGAGGGGAGACAATACCGGTGGAAGAGGAAGGCAGTGAATGTACTGCTCTAAGCAAACCAACAGAACAAGAAATAAAGGTAAGAGAATTCCAGATTTAGAAATTTTTAAGACTTTCCAAAATGCTGATAGTTATTCACTGGAATAGATTACATAAGGAGAACATCACTGTAGATTGCAAAATACAGTTGGGATAAACACCTCTCAAAAATTGTGTAGATAGACTTGTTTAGGCTTCACGTCTGGGTGTTAGCGCCATTTTATGTAGACTATATACTAAATCTGTGTAGAAATGAAGCGTCAAATTTCCATTAAAAGGCAACATGAAGAAAGTTTTCATTTTCATCCAGCTGTGCTTTATAGGCAACTTAATAGTCCAGAACACAGAGGTTCCCACAAGAGAAAAATTATGTTCACTTTGTCTTAGGACAAGAAACTAAGACTGTGATTAGATCTGTGCTATATCCATTAGGAAGTACTGGCCCATGTCACTAATCTATGTAATTTGAACTACACAATACAGTGGATGTCTTAAGGATAACAAAAACAACGAAACATCTGAATTAGTAAGCAAAGTATAATTGTTTCTAGCAAATGTCTGTATACTTTTTGACTATAGCTAGAGGGGAATTTTGACCTTTGCAGACTTGCACAGGGTATGATGGATACGTGTGTGCCAAGTGGCATTTCAATCCACTGAAATTTCTTGTTTGGAGGATTTAATGCAGAGCTGTGTTTGAATTCAGTTAACTCCACTGTCAAAGCATCATCAACAGCCTGGATCTTCTGGGAGGAAAACCAAAACATCACATCGACCAGCTAGTCTGGCAGATTGTTCTCTCCAAAGTCAATAAATCCCAGCAGAAATGCTTCAATCATTGCCCTCTCCTCCCTGACATTTGTGCAGGTGTAACAGGCTCCCTAGTATCAAATCCAGCAAACTACCAAAGCTTCGTGTTTCTATGGCTTTTTTTTTCTTTTAGTCAAGAACTTTTCCTGATGTTTTTCCCTTTCACAGACATCATGGCTATGAAGGGCAAAAGCTATCAAGATGATTAAGCCAATTTGATATGGTGTTCTGAATGTAGCACTCACTAGCATAACTACTCCTTCATATTTCTTAGCAGGCTATGTTTTCTCCCATAATTACTCCCTTCTTTAGGTAGGCAAACTCTATGAGAAAACTGTGTTCAAATATTACGCATCCTAAAGGCTGTTCACTGAGTTGACAAAGTATGCCGTTGGTTTGGAATCATGGGCAATATTTGATATATGGTTTAACAGTGGAGCATTCTAAGAGGTGTTTCTCCAGCAGTATTCCCCTGAAAGAAGCCGACATCTTCATTATGTCACTTTTACTATGTTTCATCGGTAGCCTTACTATATCTGTCTTCTGTGTTCATGTTAGGTCTCCCTTTGCCACAGCTTTTTGGATCTGAGTCCTTATGAAAATTATCTGCTTATTTACATCCTGGCATCCAGTGTTAATCTAAATGTATATCTCCCCACCCTGCCTTTTTTTGTTAAAATCTCGACTTATCATTGAGCTCTGTTATCTTGCATTTGATGGCAAAAGAAGTCTAATGACCAAAACTACTGTTACTATCACAAAGACAATGGAGCTGGCTAACATTATGATCTGGTTTATAAGCTGTATCTAAAGTGAGGTAGTTACTTGAACCAGGACTGAAAAATGCCCTTTTCTCTTCTTTTTGCCATGTACCTCTGTCACAGGAGAGTTTACTATGAATATATGGGATATGGAATTAATATTTTTATAATTCACCTTTTTTCTATAATGCATAGAATATTTTCAGCAGCAAGTAGAATGTGCAGCTTAAGTGGGTTGCTGTTCTGTTCTGAAGGAAAACATTGTTGGGTTTGATGTGGTTCTCAGGAGGTAAAAGTGGATTGCAAATGCTTTATTAATTTTTCTTTAGGAAACAAAAATAGTCCAAAAGAAAAGGTGGGGATGAAAAAAGCACCAAAGAAAAAAAAGCCACATGGAAAAATTGGAAAAATAAGTATTTTTCTCATACTAAAAATAAATTAAACTGATTTTATTATGAGATAGCATGTGATTCTTCATTTTGTAGTTACATGTGTAGTTTATGTTTACAGCTGAGTTATCAACTTTGAAATAAAGGAGTTTTTCTTGAAGAATAACTGTGCTAGAATTAAAAATGCCAGTGTAAACATTAGTGCAACTACTTTTTCATCAGGGAGTGGTGACAGTGATTTGATATTTCTTCCAAAGAATTATGCCAAGTTTCTGTCTCTCCCAACCTGCACCATAATATCTTGGCTGAAATATATAGCCTTTTTTTAATGATTATCTTCCTAGAAGCAAGCTTTTGACTTCTTTACCTCTGATTCAGAAGGAGAACCAAACCACTGCTGCTACGTTATGTCCTGAGTCCCTTTTCCTAGAGTCCACCTTTATTTTAATTTGTGGCATTTGATAGTGGCCAGCAGGACGAGGGAGGCCATCCTGCCCCTCTGCTCTGCCCTGGGGAGGCCGCAGCTGGGGTGCTGTGTCCAGTGCTGGGCCCCCAGTGCCAGAAGGACAGGGAGCTGCTGGAGCAAGGCCAGCGCAGAGCCACAAGGATGCTCAGGGGACTGGAGCATCTCCCTGGGGAGGAAAGGCTGAGAGACCTGGGCTTGTTCAGCCTGGAGAAGAGAAGGCTGAGGGGGATCTCCTCAGTGCTTATCAGTGTCTGAAGGGCGGGTGTCAGGAGGGTGGGACTGGGCTCTTCTCAGCGGTGCCCGACGACAGGACAAGGGGCACCGGGCACAAGCTGGAACACGGGAAGTTCCACTGAAATCTGAGGCAAAACCCCTTTGCTGTGCGGGTGCCAGAGCAGCGGCCCAGGCTGCCCAGAGAGGCTGTGGAGTCTCCTTCCCTGGAGCCATTCCCACCCCGCCTGGACGCGGTCCTGTGCCCCTGCTCTGGGGGTGCTGCTCACGCAGGGGCTGGATGAGGGGGATCCCAGAGGTCCCTTCCAACCCCCACCATGCTGTGATTCTGCGATTCTGTAATCGCTGTTCCCCTCTGTCCGTGACAGAATAGTTATATCCAAGGCAGACTGTCTATTTGTTAGACTGCTGGATTGAGAGTCAGGAAGTTATAGTCCTGTTCCCAACTTCGTCATGGGTCTGGGAGATAAGTTACTCCAACAGGAACAGTGACCTTCTCTCATGAGGGATTTGAAGTCCATAAGATCATGAGATCCAGCAAAGAGCTAAATATTACTTTCCTTAGAACTTTAGTCTTCAAAAGGAAAACATTTCTTGTGTATGTTTTATGCCATGTTGTTTGTGTTTTATTCCAGAAGTTAATTTTGTACCAGACTCCAACTTTGTGATGTTGCTTTAAAAAAAGTCTAAGGTACTGGCATGATGGGGACCAGTTTAAGGGAGGTTATAATGGGACCGATGGGTTTGTTCAGTGTGGTACCATTATTGCTGGGTCCTGCAGAGGAGGTGAGAGAAAGCACATAGGGCTGTTACTTCCACAACTGTGTATGAGAGACTGTAACTTCTCTTTTTCACCTGAAAGGTGAGGGTTTTTTTTTTATTTACTTATTGTAATTTCTTCCCTACTCCCTGAAATGTGCCTTGGGCCAGAGTTCGTTAGTTGGGTTTAGTGGAAAGGAGTTTTTAGATCCAAAATTTTTGCTGATACTCAGTAAAGGAAACATGCCAATTCCCAGCCTGTTCTGTGCGCTGCCACTTTTAGTCACTTTGCTAAGCAACTTCTTTCTTATATTAAATTCTGGTAAGCTCTTTAAGCAAAAATATTCTATCCATACTTCAAGTTGAGCCTTTGCTCATATGTGTTTGCCTGGAAACTTTTAGCAGGAGACTTGTACACTCACCATGGGAGGGGAGAACAGCTTCCTACCCGTGCTTTGCAGTTTGTCACTGAGCACCGACCAACTGCAGGGAGCAGTGACGGCAGTGCCTCGTCTTTTGTAAGACACGTCTGTATGTGTTAAGCCATTTCTCTACAGCTATTTTCCCCTCATAGACAAACTGCGAACAATTAAGTTATGCTTTTTCTGCCCTTTAACAAGTATAAAAGTGTTGACTCTAATATTTGCTATTAAGTACCTGTCCATTCCCTACATCTTGTTGTGAAATCAGTCATTCTCTCAGTAGCTTTTACAATAGCCTCAGAACTAATGGGATACACTTGAATTTACCAAGCCGTTACTCCTGGGTGGAGACCAAATATAGGTAAATGAACTGCTTAATTTCAAAATTAATGCAAAGGAAAATGAATCCCTAAAGTGAGCGTGGGCATAGATAGTTGTTGTTCTTTTTGTTTGACCAGTATGTTTACTACAGACTGCAACTAAAATGATTTTGTTACAACACCCTCACTTCTCTTTTCTTTTTTTTTTTTTCTTTTTTGGTAATACTTCAATGAAATATTTTCTTCCTGAAAATAACATTATTTTTGTGTTAGAGGATTTTAAATTGACCTGCCTCCCAAATGTATGAACAATAGGCTCACAGTTTCTTCCCCAATAATTTGATACTGCAAACAGAGTTCACAAGGAGCAAGTCCTTAGCCACAGAACGGTGTTTTGACAGTCCTAAACGATCCATACAAGTCACCCTTGCCGTACAAGAATTAAGTAATGTCTCCATGTCAACACTTTGCAAAAGAGTATGCTGAAGTTAATTTGCACCCCAGGTCAGAGCCCAGATTCTTTCAAAAGAGTGACATTGAGCATAACTTTTTGGATTTCTGTAGACCTTGGCTAAGAGCTATGTTAAGATCTTGGCAGCACAATGCATGTGAGTGTCCTATACAAGACCAATGAGAAATCATAGCTGCTAGCTGTTCACAGACTTTGTTTTTTGACTTGTGACTAGCCACAGAAATTGTCCAAATTCATTTTACTGCTGTACACATCAGCAAGTTAAGATTTACTAGATTACCAGTGGTAATTGCCATCCCTTGTTTCTGATACTTTGTATTTAAAAAAAAAATCCTCGCCTGGAACTTGTCTTTTCAGTGTGCTACATATGACAAAGGAGATGCACATTTATTTCCACACTTCTCTGTTTTTGCTGTCAAACATGTGAAGGCAGAGAATTCTTGTAATGGGTTGAATGACAATTCTCTGCAGAGGGTAAAAATCAATGACAAACCTCACTGCTGTAGCCTTTGTTTCATTTTCCTGTCATTTACCCCTTCAGAATGATGCTTAGAACTAAGATGCAAGCACGTATTATCCTGAAGGGAGAAGATAATTGTGCAGAGTCAGATCTAGCTTTTTTATATGAATCATCCTTAATTGCCTGCATTCAATAAAGGATAATTCAGTTGGTATGGAAACACTGAGGAGATTTCAGAGGGAGAATAGTGTTAGCTATACATACCTCCTTCTTGCTGAAGCACTTGTTGATGGAGCCATGATGGACCAATATCTGCAGTAGCCAATTCCAGCTGTAGGTTATTTCAAATTTATCTAGGCAAAACATAAAAATGCTGAATTGCTACTATTACTCACCACAGACTGAGCTGCTAAGAACAGATCCACCCATATATATATATAATGTGACCTATCTAAAACCGAACAGATGGAGAAAAAGGTGAAAGCAAGTGATTTTTTTCAAGTCTACCTTTAGGATAAAAGATGCTTATAAGTAAAAATAGTTGGAAGAAAAAGGGTATTATCTACTAGATTTATAGCATGTTTTGGGGTAAGTTTCTGTTCTGCTTGATTGCATTGTATAGGGCAGGTGCATTAGTGGCCTCTCAATATTCCTTTCACTCTTTAAAGTTTCACATTCTGTACACTAACCTTCTGGCTTCCATTCATTAACTTACTTAGTTCATGACCAAGTATAACCTGGATTTCTCTGGGTAAAAATACAGGGTTAAATATCAAAGGTCCAAGGCAGGCACTTGATGTTTGTTCTTCACCTGTTGTGCATGCCAGTATGTGACTTCAGAACTCTTAGCGCTGAGGATGGACTTGTAATGAAGGCTTGGTTTCCAGTCACATGTTTAGCAAACATGTAAAGAGAAATTTAAGATCATTTTAACATTAGCCTGTCAAGAAAAATTCCCTAATACATAGGGGACACAGTCATTTTAAATATTAGTGTATGAAAGGATGGAAGGACAATTAGACTAGACTGAAGCTTGGAATTGCAGTGGTATCCTGAAAGAGCTGAACGCAGATGTCACTGTGGGGAACAGTGTCCCATTGTTAAGTTAAATAGACTTGAAATTATAATTAAGTGATTAGACCTGACAGGCAACGCCTATCTATGTGAACAGAGCACGCTTCGGGGAATGTTATGCATAATTCTGTATTTGGAATGAGGAATGATACTTTCTTATCTGTTATGTGTATTTCCGTTGCAAAATGCTGTGTGATATATGAAAATAAGGGGGAGACTCAGTTACTGCAGTCACTACTGTCATCACTTGCATACAGGCTGCATAGTAAAGGCACAACTGATTGTTGCCCAACTAAAAATGTTAGCAATTAGTCAAAAAACTTTAAACTTGTCTGTCATTTTAAATCAGTTTCATTGTGCTCAATATTTTGGTGTGTTGGGGTTTTTTGTTGGTTGGTTGGTTTGCGGGGGGGTTATGTTGGTTGGGGTTTTTATTCCCCTGTAAGAAGGTATCACAAGACGATAGCAAATGAAAATGCAGCAAACATGCTCTTTCATTTCTTCAGATACACGAACAGCAAACTTGTGAAAGAACTTCTTCAATTGCCACAGCATCTCGCCGTCGAGGTGTTCCCATAAAGATTATTTGTGATGGGTAAATCCCTAATAAACAACATTACCAAGTTTCTTGATCAGTGCTGGTAACCAGTAGTACTGATAAGACTGTTAAGAACACCCACATAGTTATGTCATCTGGTGACTATTCTTTAAAATTTGTATAGGCTCTGTATTGTCCAAAAGCCCTGAAAGGACATTATCTACTGTTAGGTATGTTTTACAGATGAGAAAACTGAGAGAAGGGACTTCATTCAGCCACAATGAATAGACACTGAAATCCTGTTGTGGTCAGCTACTCCCCCTTCAGTAATTCGAAGCTTAAAGGACGCTGAGCTCTGTCTCCAAATAACCGTGATTGTTAGGTAACTACAATTTGAAGCTATCCACATAAATATACAGAGGGATGGTTGCTAAAAGACAGAAAGCAAAGAGGAGCTTTAAGATGTTTCAGTGTTTATATTTGCTCCTCTACTCTTCTTCAGTATCCTTTTGAGAACTTGTAGCTCTAGGATCCCACAAAGGGTGCTGAAATGGCACTGAGAGATGGCATTGCATCTTGAACGTGATTGAGGTGATAAAAGCACACCCTGCAAGTAATGCCAGGGTGAAAACTAATCCAGCCTTGAGTAACTAGGTGTATTTACAGGGAAAGCATGCACGTGCACCAAGACCACACATCTTAAAGAACTCCAGTTACAGGTATATGACTTTCTTTCATTTAGAATAACATTTCATAATGTACAAGGAGTCATAACCCCTTGTATCTGTTTGTTATTGACCATTTCCATTACATGTCTTTATCATCATTCCCAGTTCTTATGGCCTGGAACACATAGTATCTATCTATCTCATGCTCTCCTCTTTCTGCTCAGTGACACAGCCATTCTTCTCATGATTTGCACAGCTGGAGAAAAAAGAAGCAAAGCCAAAAGCAGAAGGGAAAAAGAAAAGAAATCAGTAAGATGACAAAACCGGGAGAGTAAGGAAGAAAGAAGGAGGGACACACAAAAAAGGGAAGAGAGGTGAGGGTTAGACAATCACAGAGGAGAGAGGATTGGTGAAGAAAATTATGGTGGTCTTTATTGGGTTTCTGTGGCAAGGTTTGATAGTGGGGAGCTACAGGGTTGGCTTCTGTGAGAAGCTGCCAGAAGCTCCCCCGTGTCCCACAGAGCCAGTGCCAGCCGGCTCCGAGATGGACCCGCCGCTGGCCAAGGCCGAGCCCGTCAGCGACGGCGGTAGCGCCTCTGGGATAACGTATTTATGAAGGGGGGGAAAACCTGCTGTGCAACAGGAGCCAAGAGAGAGGAGTGAGAATATGTGAGAGGAGCAGCCCTGCAGACACCAAGGTCAGTGAGGAAGGAGGGGGAGGAGGTGCTCCAGAGGTGCTATCTGTCTCAGTCCAGAGGACCTTGGTGGTATTTATAATGTTTTCAGGAATCCTATCAATGATCCCTAAAACCAACCACATTTGACGTGTACCACTTGAGCACCACACTAACAAACAGACCCAAAAAGGGGGGCATTAATACCTGTCTTATTATACCTTGCATATAGTTTTTAAAGCAAAAAACCAAATTCATTGTAATTCTGATTCAATCATTGTTCATCTGTTCTCACTGAAAATGGCATTCTCTTTTCCCTTTACATTTTGTGTATCCTAACAGCAATAGCATGGCAGTTTTCTGAAGTCTTTGTAACTCAGGCCATTGATTTGGATGAGAACTTGCTGGTGAGATTTGACCCAGAAATTTTTGCTTTTTGCATTTTCATCACTACTTTCCAAGTAAAGGGTTCGATGCTGTAGAAGGATGTATTGGTAACGCTGTTCCACAGGTGTGGAAACCAGAACCACAGAAGTGTAGAAACAAAAGGAAGATTTCTGAAACCTGACAGGCTCATCTAACCAGGTCATAAAAACCTCTAGTAAAGGAAATGTTAGGTTGCTCACTTGGTATTTGGTTTCAGTGTTTCACTATCCATATCACAGAATTTTCTAACTCCCAATCTAAATTGTTTTCAATGTAAGTTAAACTGGTAGTCTCTTACTGTACAGATAGTGGACATCCTTTTGTATACTACAAAACTATTTTCATCTATGCCCTCTCTTTTCTTCTAAAGAGATCCACCTTGTTTGTTCTTTTCTTGGATCATCCTTTGGCTGTCCTCCGAGTTCGAAGAAAACTGAGATTTATCTATCTTTGAGTATGGTGACTAAAACTGGACTCTGTCTCCCAGCTAAAGTTTCACCAGTGCAAAATAGAGAAGAATAATGACAGAATCCCAGAATGGTAGGCGTTGGAAGGGCCCTCTGGAGCTCCCCTCGTCCAGCCCCTGCGTGAGCAGCACCCCCAGAGCAGGGGCACAGGACCGCGTCCAGGCGGGGTGTGAATGGCTCCAGGAAAGGAGACTCCACAGCCTCTCTGGGCAGCCTGGGCCGCTGCTCTAGCACCCGCACAGCAAAGGGGTTTTTCCTCATATTCAGGTAGAAGGTATGATGTTACATGTCATACATATGACACTGCCAAAGCCAATCCCACGCTGGAGTGCATTCTTCGCAGTCGTGCCTTTGAATCATGATAATTTTATGATGACTAGCAGCCCACCACACTTTGCAGGCATACACATTCATTTATCCCCTCCTACAGACATCACTTGTGAACTTACCCTTGTTGAATCCCATACGTTCATACTGGATCATCTTTCCAACATGTTGATGTTGAATTTGTGTTCTGTCTTCTGTAGCATTTGCAACCTTGGTGCTGCCTGTTGCAGAAACACAAAGTGGGTTTCCCAAGGCCATCCGGTTTAGTCCACTCTATGACACAGAAGCTCCTCAGGGCCTTTGTCCTTTCAGAAATTCTGCTTGGTGCTTTCCTTGCTCTGGTACTTAAAATTTGTCATAAAATTATGCCACTGTGGGATGGGAGTAGATTAAACAAAAAAAAAAAGAAAAAGGATTGGAAACTGTGCATGAAAAAAGGGAGCGTGGGACATCCCTTTTGCCATCTGCGAGGTGGGGTGTTTGGCCCTAAAAAGAAACAATGCAAATGCTACTGCTTGCTAGGGCATGTAGGTGGGCTGTTGTACTTTTATGAACGTGCATAGAGCTTTAATTGCTTGGGGAAAGGGCAGGCTTTGTTCTGAGAAGCAATCACAGAGACTCACTTTTTCCAAAAGGTACGTTGTACTTGCTCTCAGATTGTTACACTGTGTGGTGATGAATAACACTTGGAAGCAGATGTCAAAGGCATCAGTGCTCAGTGGAAATAGTACATTTTTTCCATTTTATGTCTAGTTTAGACTATATTAAAGAGGAGGGAAAAAATTTAAAAGCTGAAAACATGTTGAAACACGTTACGGTTGTGACAGAATTGACGACAGCCAGGAAATTCCAAGTTAGGGTCCTCGCTCCATCCTTTCTGGGCACTCAGACTAAGAGTTCAACATCCAAGCCCTTGGGTTAGTGTTGGTCACAAAATCTTTATCCCTGTTATTTGTTATTATGTGTGTGCCTGTTTGATGCTGGCTGCTTTCCCCTTTTCTTTTGATCTTTCATAAAAATTTATAAAGTCCATGTTCTGCATCATGTGCCTTCATACCAGCTCAAAGCTGTTAGGTAACTATGAACATTTAAAAAATTAATCTAAAATAGTCTGCATCCCAGAAAGGTCATAGAAGATTTGTTCTACAGACAAGAATGAATACAAATATGAACTTCTATGCCTGTCCATAAAAGCATGTGATATTCACATAAACTTCACATTGCAGTATTTTCTTTGCATGTGTTAGTAATAAAAACATTCTGTATTATTAAAATCTGAATATCTAAATAATGTAATGTTATTTTCTCTTTAAGGTAATACCGAATTATATTTGGCTCGAGCGTTAACAACAAAACCTGATCTGACTGAGTTTGCTTTGATCCTCCTATAGGAGATGCCTGAATGGCACAGAGCAGTGCCATGTAGACACAGTGAGGCGCAAACCAGACAACATATTAATAAGTACAATATAACTGTGCCAACCTTGATGCCTGTGCTCTGTTTATCCTGCTTCTCTGATGTGGCTAGATTGTGCATTTCTCCCATGTGTTAGTTTTGGGAAGGTGATGTGTTCCGGTGATTTATAGATCGTAAAGATTATAGTGAAAAGCGGGCCCCTGTGGTGATGTAGAACAGTTATGGATCACAGGGATTAGTCCCATTGAACGAGAAGAATCCTGATCTTAAGATTTCCACTGATTCATCATAGTCTGTCTTCACTTATTCCAACAGTTGGTAACCAGAGTGTTTAAATTCGCTCCTTAACTTCTAGTCTGTATTTGTGTACCTTTTACCCACTAGACTTGAAAGCATTCTTGTCTCTAGACTGAAATGTTTCTCTTCTTAGATTTCTCTTCTTCTTCTAGGTACTTAAAAAGTTAGCACGGAACTATAGAATCATAGAACGGTTCAGGTTGGAAGAGACCTTTAGAGCCCATCTAGTCCAACCCCCCTGCAGTGAGCAGGGACATCTTCAACTAGAGCAGGTTGCTCAGAGCCCCGTCCAGCCTGACCTGGGATGTCTCCAGCGCTGGGGCATCGACCACCTCTCTGTGTAACCTGTGCCAGTGTTTCACCACCTGCTTATTAAGTTAAACCAATGTAGCTCCTAGACACCTTTACCCAGAACATATTTAGTTACTAATCCTGAACCAAACCAAATAAGATCAAGTCAGAACTAGTCATGGTGCCAAATCTGTAACAGCGATGGGGTAGTAGCTGCCCCGGTACTATACCCAGAGATGATGCAACCACACTTCCCCCATTGGATATTCTGCATTTGGTTGTGCTGTTGCATTTGGGAGCTCTTGTTTAACTGCTTATCCACTGTGATCCCTGAAAGGCTTTGGAGTTGCTGTTGAGCAGGTGAAAGCCCCTGCACTAAGGCTGTAGGCTAAACATAGGACATTCTATTTGGTTATATTGAAGGTGATGTTGTTGGCCAGCTTACCACGTGATGCAGATCACTCTTCATCAGTGACCAGGCTCTTTCTGCTTTCTGCTCCCACAATACTTTTTACAATCATCCTCAGTCAATATTGATTTTATGTTTCTTCCCGGTCACCAATAAAATATTTGAATGTAGTCTCAAAATCACTTTGTGGTGCAAGTATATTTCTGACTCCCCATCTAAATGCAGAGAACTGTCATTTAGTTAATTTTAGATCCTCTTCATATCTACTGTGTTGGTTTTTTATCTTTCTGGCTTCTCAATGAACATCTCTTGCTGAAGTTCAGCCAGAATAGTTTTCTGTAAACCTGTATTGATTTGGATTAAGTATAAATGTTCTTTAACTGAGTTGCATGGGTTGAATCACCATGCTTGCTGTTATCACCATACTTTCATGTCTAGGAAGTGAGGCTGACCAGGCTGTATTTGGCCAGGATGTCCAACTTATCCTTTTTAGAAAACTGGCACACCATCAGCTTTCTTTCAGTCCTCTGGAAATTCCACTGTCTTTCAAGAATTCCAAGTATTCCAAGACTTATGATGTCGTGCGATCTCGAATCCAAACTCCCCACCACATTTCCCTTCACAAAAATAACTATGAACTTTCTAAATTCAATTTATTTCTTTAAAGCATTTCCAATGGTATAATGTTTTGTAGAATGTCTTTTATTGCAAAACCTAAATTTCAAGCCGAAAAGCTAGTTGGCTTTATCTTTAAAAACATGTTTTTTAAAAGATTCTCATTGTTCTACCCAAGCCATTGCAGTCTGTGGTATAAATAATTGTTGTAGTGTCTATTATGGTTAAATGTACTGTGTGAAAAAAGTAGAATTCCAGCTGGACATGTGTAGATAATTAATTTTAGGGCAAGTGGTATCTCAAGTATACTGGGGTTTGCATCTGACTGAATTTTCTGTTTGAAGTAAATCATTATTTAGCTAAACACAAAGCACTAATGTATAATTGTTGAAGGAATCTGATCAAAAACGCACTGCAGAAGAGGTTAGTTTTAAAAAATAGAGAAGTTGAACACCTGTGAGGTGTTTAAGTAACAGAAAGCTACAAGTTGTCAATTCCAAAATACCTAAAGAAAATGAAAGGTCATAAAGGACAAGTGTCAGAAGAGTCCTGGGATCACTTGGAGTTATTTGTTAGACTGAGAGGAAGGTTACGGCCGTTCTGAGATTTGAAAGTTAAGAGGAGGAGATTACCGATAGCATGGAAAGAACAGGGACGCCATGTGAGGACACCCTAGCGCTGCAGTCTTGTGGTCCCAGTCATAGGAAGGGATGATCAGAGCTAGAGTGTTTTTTGAAGACACGTTCTAAAGTTCAAAAGCATCTTGTCTGGAGCTGATCCTCTTCTATTGCCCTCTTGAGGTGGATGGAAAATATTTTTAGCCCTTGAAGCAGGTCCTTCAAAGGTCTTTCAGAAGCAGTAGCTGCAAACAAGACATGGATGGTCATTTGTCCAAGCAAGCTGAAGGGTCTATGTGCATTTTAGCCACAAAGCTATGTTGTCTGTGCTTGATAAAACTATTTGTTCTCAAAAAAAAAAAAAAGTATTTTAACAACATAGGAGTGGCCAGATTCTTATTCCTAGTTAACACTGGTTCATGCTATAAGCTTTTAGTTATTTTCCAAGGCTTGATGTCTTCAGTGGTTTGGTTTTTCTAAAATGCCAATCTAAATTGTCACACGCTAAACTAATGGCACTTATTGTCTATTTAAAACTGAAACCACCCCAGTGGTGTATGTATATGGCTTACGTGTTTAAAGCATTTTAAAACCAGTAACCTATTAAATACAGAACAGTTTCATAGCATGAGTACCACTCACTCTGTTTTACAGCTGAGGGAAGCTGATGAATAAAGTACACCAGTGGCAGAGCTGATAGGAAAACTCTGGAGTGTAGAACATCAGGGTACCTTCAAGTACCCTGTTTTTTCCCCCAGCACATATGGCTTCTGTTATTTCTAGCATTTCACTTTTTTATCAGTGGCTTTAATATTAGAAGACTTTCTTTTTTTGTGAACTTCTGTTTAGCAAATGTGCTTTCTGCCTTCAATCTCTTACGTGCAACCCAGAGCTCACAAGATTATGGCCAAGTTATAAACCCCTACGAAAATGGGCAAAACAACCAACAACAAGCAAAACGATAGCCAAGTTCAGTCTTCCTTGTCCCAGTTCTGTTGTCAGGGAACATAGGGACCGATCTGGACTTAATGGCCTTAATAGAATATTTGGAAATGCTGCCTTGTAGGGAGCAGAACTAAGCTCCAGTGTCCTTGCCAGATCATGCTGCTGGCTATGTGTGGCATTTGTGGGTGAGAACGAGTTTTTGATGCTCCCTTTTATTAAACTGGAAAAAAAATTATCTTGAGACTAATGGAAACCACTTCCCATCCAATTATCTGAGTGGGCAGTGAAATGGGATATTTGGGGTGGGTGTTGGGGACGATGAGGGTGAGTGTTTTGTTCATCCAAACTATGTGGCAGTCACCTGGTTTTGAGATTTGCTACCAATTGTGATTCAGCCCTAATTCTCTAGGCAGCCACAGGAGCTAGCAAAACAACCACTTGGCTCTCGTAGTGCTCACAGTACGTTTTTTAGGTCAGGGGTCCTACCAGTTTTCTTTTCTGTACAGTTTCAGACATGCTTCTAAAACACAATAATTTATAAATAATAATAATAACAACCCAGATGGAAATTTATGATCTTGACTCGTATCTGCTTTAGGTTTCAGGCTTAGTTAAAAATCTGCAAATTAAAACCTGTGTGCTTGTGTGTCTGCAGAGCTCCCACTGGTGATCTCACTCCAAAATCCTGGCCGCCACCACCAGGGCAGCAGCCCGGAGCTCTGCAGCGTGTTCTGCAGGGTCACTTCCACTCTTTCTCCAGCCCTCCGCATCCCACACTGTGCAAGAGCAGAAGTGCACCATTAAGCCTCAGGAAAATGTATTACTTATGTGACTAGCACAGTACTTGTGAGGATTTCAGCTAACACTGCTGAATGCTTTGTTTTTTGGTTTTGTTTTAAATCTTTCTTCTGCCAATATGCTTCTTATAGAGTATGATATCAAGCGTTCTTCCTTCTTAAAAAGTCTTGGTAGATGAAGTATGAATTTACTGGCATTGAAAATACAGTAGCTCTTAAAATTGGATGCTTTCCATTTTGCCAACTTATGGTAGCTCATAGAGTAGGGTAATTAATGCACTGAATTAACAAGTCTGTTGTCATTATCTGTAGGTGGTTCCCCAAATGACTTTACTCCCTTCTAGAGCAATAAGTCTTTCCATGTACTTCTGTAAACATCTGCAGTCCCGCAGGAAAATATTCTGCACAATTACAGTGATGCATTTTTCCAGGAAATAAGTGCAAATTCTGTCAGTCAATCAATAAACAAACCTCTTTTTTGTTTTTATCTTTGGTTCTTATAAATGCTACAGTCAAAGCGCTGCCTCTATTGGAAACTTCTTTTACAAGTGCTGTAAGAGTTTGGGAAATCTGTCAAACATCCTGAGCAGCTGCTGAGCAGAGCCCTCCGATCCGTGTGTGCTTTGGCATCGGAGGGATGCACAGGAGCAAAGAGTGAGTGGAGGAACTCGGCTTTGAAGTCTGCTTGGTGATGTTATATTATTCTTGGCTCTTTGCGCTTTGGAAAATACACTGCATCAAGTTCTCATCATTGCTGTAGTGCACAGTTTTTCTTGAGGCTGTGGAAGGGTGGTTTTAGCATTACATTCGCCTATGAAACACCTCAGTCATTTTGCTGCTGAGATTATGTTATTTTATTAAATTCTTGTTAGGTTTTTCCTTTGTATGATTGGAGCGGTTCCCCGGTTTGTTTCTTGGGGTGTTTCATGCTTTCACCACGATGCTGATGAGTACCCTCATCTGCATTTGCAGCAGAGTTTCATAATGACCAAATCACAGCTGAATTTTCTGCTTTGTAATTGGATTCACCTGCACCCCACACTTGAAAAATATAATAATCTCACCTTCTATTGCATCTTCCGCCCACAGCTGAAAAAGCTCTTTACAACCTTTAATGTATTTAAGCTCAAAAAACACAAACACAGTTCTGGGGTACTTAAGAATTGGACCATGGGATGTTTTCATGGATGTTTCTGATACTGCCCTCCAAAAGCTGGACAGGAGCTGAAGAAGTCTGGGTGAGAAAGGTACTACGCTACCAGTGATGTTTCCCCATCAGCTGAGGTAACAGCAACCTGTGCTTTTGAAACAGGAGCGGCTGAAAGGCACTGCCACTCTCTGAACCACTAAGTGTCCTTAGTGACAACAACTGGGCTAAGCTCTTACCTCTAACCTACACCAATTTTTTCCTTTAGTCAAGAGAAAACCAAGAGTAGGGAAGACTAGGGGCAGGGGCAAGAGAGAGGGGAGATGAGATGATTTAACTTACAGGAAAGTTTTTTTCAAGGCAGACTTGAAAACCCATATGGCTGTTCAAGAGATTCTTACTCCCTCCAGCTGCATCCAGAAGATTCATCCTTCTCTGGTACAAATAGTATAGTTTGCACTTTTAACTAGAAAAGCATGTTGATTCCAAAGTGCCAAATTCTACTTGCCAAATGTTGCTACAGATCTAGAGCTTTTTCTCTTCTTCTGTTTCAAATTTGTTTGCTGCTCCCTGGCTTGGTAATGTTTTCCTACATGCAAACTTGCATTCAGATTTGTAGAAATGCAGGAATGCAGGTCTTTGTCATTGTTATTATTTTATTATTATTATTATTATTGTTGTTGTTGTTATTTCAGTGAATGCCTCGCAGCTAAATTCTTCCAAGCTTTAAATTGCAGCACAAAATTTGTAAGCCCATTGCATTATCTCAGCTTGACTTGAGCAAAGTATTTTCTTCAGAGTCTTCTTTATACCTCTATGCCTGAAAAGAAATCCTCTTATGGCTCAAATCCCAAACCAAGCTTTAGGTAAACATTTTATCATCATCTAGAATTCAGCTTTGATAGGGCTTTAAGACAAGTAGGAATAATAAGGGACAAAGGAATTCTCATGGACTTGTAAATCCAGTCTTTGGAGTGGGCATAACGCACAGCTCAATTCAAAATTTGTAGCAAACCCAAAAAAAGTTTTGGAAGGATTGAAACTTTTCAAAAAGCTTTACAGCCTCACTGCTTGAACATGTGAGCTATTCTTGCAAATGAGCCTTATCTAATGTGAGCAAAGGGTGTTGAAGCAGGCTCTAAAATACTACTTTTCTCTCTCTCATTTTGTGTGGGTTTATGTTGTCACGCACATTAAAGTGATGCGAGGGTTTGGTGTTTTTTGGAATACTGTAAATTTAAAATAAATGTTATTATTGATAATGCGCACTGAGATTGTAAAATAGCTCACTGGTTCTCGTTGTGCACATGAATCGTCATCAGAGCGGAGCTGGTTTGATTTGTGATCTTCCAGCTGAAGGAGACTAGTTGGAGCAGTCACTGTACTTCTGCTGCCTTTCTACAGCTCAAGGAGGTTCACTCAGATGAGTTTAAATAACCGGTACTGGCAGGCCTATGCGTGGCTGATAGGCAAGGAGAAAGGGAAGGAAAATGGGAAGAGCAGCATGAATGAACGTGAGAGAAATTACAAGTTTCTCACTGAGTTTCTAAGGAAAGTATTTCTTCAGTTCACTGAACTCCAATTTAGTATTTTCTTTTCCAGGAGAAGCAGGGGCAGAGCAGCACTGGAGAGGGGTTCCTAGGCGTTCAGGAAGAAGGGAATTACAGAGGGAAAAAAAAAAAAGGAATAGATTGAGGCCAGAGAGGTGCCAATGGCTGCAGATGGGTCCGAGCATCACAGTGCTGCCACCAACAATTTGGCAGGTGGGGAGAACACAGCTGGGGCACAAAGCAAGGCAGGGAGCAGCAGTGGCTGGTGGAGGATGGATAGATGGATGAAACACAGATCCCACATTGCCTCTGCCTGGGGCAGCCTCCAAACACCCACAGGAATAGACAGTTGTTGAATGTGGCTTGCCATAGTTTGCCACCTGTATTTATTTTTAAATAAATTAGCTAAAATAACTTACATGTCATTCTAGCATTGCAACGTAATTGTGGTATTCTGCAGTTGTCGGTAGCTGGTTGTGACGCACAAGTGAGATTATGCTGACTGCGTTTTATAGGCCCACCACGTATGTTTTTAGAAGAAAGAATAGCTACTAGATGCCAGGCATAGGAAGATGCAAGTGAATGTCAGTGGGCCAATGCATCTAGCAGGAGTTAAGCAAAGAAAATATTCTTCTGATAAATACTCTCATACATTTCACTTGTAACAACACTTGCGAAGTCAACTGCACAAAAGGGAGGAACTGTGAGTGGGATGGAACGCAGGGTGATATCGGGTTGCTTTTATTTGGCTGAAGCCAGCTAGCAGTCATCGGAGTTAAACAAATCCTTTGAACTGGCTAACAAGCCGCAAGAGTTCTTCCATCGTTGCTCTTTGTATTTTACTCTTACCAGGGATACTTTTTTCTTGCAAAAGTGGGCTGTTGTCAAACCGCAACATTTCTTTTAGACCGCCACACACGCTTACTGTTACACTACCTATTGAAAATGCAACAAGGGTAATACCACCCCACGGCAGAGCTGCAGAATGCTTTCCCAGGCACTAGACCATTAGTGGACAGTGGGGGGCTGTTTGGGCGCTACTTTCATGTACTATGCATACTGTCTTCAGTTACGTGTTACTGGATTTATTCCCTCTTTTCTCAGTCACCACAGAGTTCTGGGGTCTCAGGTGCTGAGATTCTACGGAAAGGTAAAAACTCTACATAGAAACTGTTACAGAAAGCAGTTTATTGCCACGCCTCTGAAATGGTTTCGTTGGCCTCTGGTTTGTTATTTGAAAGACAGGAGTTTAAATACGTGGCAGATATGAAGTCACAAAGCGGAAAAGAATGTATGTTCCTTCTTCACCTTCTTCTACGCATTTGTTTGAGAATTCCCTTCTGTCACTGCTTGTTTTCCTTCTTGGCATGAAAGTCACCCTACTGGCATGCAGTAGATGCTGAGGTATGAGCAGAGGGCACATTTTAATGTCTTAGACAATGGAAAAATCTATGAACCAGCACTTACGCTAAGAGAACAGGTTTGTGAGTGTGTCACAAGCATCAACGGAACTGCTTTGCGCACCGCAGCATCTGGCCTTGCGCCGTCCTGTGCTAACGTTCACTGGTTCACAGCAAGGGGTTATGACCAGGCTTCCCCCGCGTGTTCGTGATGGAATCAGCTGCCAGTCAGTTCCTCTCAGATTCACACCAGCGCCATCACCACATTCTCCTTCGCTCTCCCTGGAGCTGTGACTCATGCAGCTGGCCCGTTTCTTTTAATCTTGCTTGGTGTGTGTTAGGGACAGCCTTATCCTATACTGCATCCTATCCGGCAATGGTCCTATACGATCTTGGGTCCTCTTATAGACTAGAGCATAATACTCCTAGAAAACACTGCATCTTGTTAAAGTTTGTGGCTATTTCTGAAGGATCTTTTTTGCTGCCGAAGGCACCTAATTGCACAGAAACTCAGCAGATGGGTTTTGCTGCTTAAGGCAGTGAGACCGTTTAATTGAGCGTGCAGCAGCACCTCTCTCTGAGCACATGTGCCAGCCATCCAAAGCCCCAGCGACTTGATGCTCCATGTGAAGAACACAATGTTCACCTGGTCCTTGTTGCCAAGACTTGAACCATCATTTTCAAGACCAGGGCAGCCTATAAACTAGCACATTAGGCTGAGTCACTCTTCTGGCAGGATAGGTCGAATTTCTCTTTATGTAAACTTATCTCCAAAGTACTTTACCATCCCGCAACTATTCTAACACAACAGCCTCCGAATGACTGAACGTTGCAGAAGCAATTATTTACACCAGGTAGGGGGAGCAACTCTGTGGTAGGTCTTTCAAAGAAATGAAGCAAAACCAAATTAGATATTTTTGTGTGTGTGCTTTGTCTTAATACTCAACTCCCCTTTGGATCATTAAGATCTTTCAGTTTTCCACACCAATTTGTCTTATCCTTCCCAAGAGCATCGGGTCAGTTCGTGTAGCTTTTAATAAAGGCTCTGTCTCTTACATAAACACACACGTACTGACACAACTCAGAAATCACCACTGGTAAACAAGAATGTTAATTGCTGGGTAATTATACGCTACAAGGAGGGGGGAAGCGTTTAAAAGAAGCTGCAGGCTCTTCAAGACAACAATTTGTAGTTGGATTAAGCTGGAATAAACCCAGGCCCCAGAAGTGAAAAGGCAGTCTTTCTAAGCCTAAAGCAACACTTCTTTGCCAGTTAACTTGAAGTGTGCACTGCCCAGTTGTAGTTCCAGGCTCTCTGGAAACATTTAACACTTTAACAGTAAGGAGACAGAAGCTTAACCCTTACATTCTGCAAGCCTGTGTTTTTTTTTTAACCTGTATATACAGGTCTAGAAGAGTTTTTAAGAAATTTTTAACCTAAACATAACAAAAATTATTTTACTGTGCTATCTCACAAGCATCAATTTCTAAAAAAGCCACTTTTAACAGTTAAAACAATTAAGCTGAAGTTCTTGGATTTCACTGGAAGGCCATCCGGTCCCTATCCATCAAAGTCTTGGTCTGCAGCAGTTTTGCCAGAGATTTTGTTCCGACGAATGATGGATGGGCAAACGTTGGTAATACTGTTTCATGTAGATTTTTCTAACTATTTTCTTGGTAAAAGAGCATGTTGGCTGCAATGCTCATCTTGAAAGATGTCAGAGAATGGCCATATGCCGACAGGTATATTGTGGCTTTGGAGGTGTGAATGCTTTGCAGAAGTTTTCTCTCCTAGAGTGTTTGTATTTCCAGACCCATAGGGGATTACCAGGGGTCAGAGTTTCAAAGAAATCAATCCCTGTTTTGGCTTTTCCAAGAGTCTTTATGTGAAACGGCACAGACATTTTGTAGTGCACGGTTTGCGCAGTTGGGTAGTTATCCCTTTTTCCCCTTTTCTGGCTACAAATAGCATATGCAAATCTGAGGTTTTACGGAAAAGTGCTCACGGGAAGAAAATTGTCCTCACAAAACCTGGGCAAACTTTAGGCTGGAAAAATATTGGCTCCATTGACACAACTCAGAACTGTTAGATGAATATACACAGCAAAAGTATATTTAAAATAAAAATTATTTCTCTCTCCTGCCTCAGAGCCCTGTGTAGGACTCCCTTGCAGCAGCTGGTGCCATCAGGGATTCTGGAAGGAAAATACTCTGTTCCAGGTTAGTCTTTAGCACAGACTCGGGGAACTTGGTGCTTCAGAGTATCGTTCTGCAAACATGATCTCCACTCAAACAGCCCATTTGGTGGCAGGTTTCTCCACCCCCTCAGATCACTCCTTGAGCTTAGGGATCAGCCCTGCCGACAGTTACGTCAGCACTGCTGAGACGGAGGTGAACTGCAGAACAAGGGCATGCAGGGGGTGTAAAGGGGAAGATGGTGCAGAGGGCATCAGGAGCTTCTCTAAGTGGCTTTGCTGCTACAGAAAATATTGGTGGAACAGCACCCTCAGTTTCTAGCTGTAAGCTACTAGTGAATTCTTCAGGAAGATGCAAACAGATTAAAGACTTGGCAGAGTCTTTATATAATATTCATAGATCTATAAGGAGTATTCAGGGCCTTTTTAAGTATTTGCTTTCCAAGAAAACATATGCAACAGAAGAAATACATTCAAGCTTAATGTATTCTGAGTTGGTTTTCAGTTGTTGCAATTAAATTTTCTTAAGTTTTCCTTTAAAAATGAGGAGCTGATTAGCCTAGCTAGCTATTTTCCCAGTCAAACAGCCTCTTCCAGGGTTAAAACAAAAAGCAAGAGTTGCCAGATCTTTTAATTTCTGGGCCTCGCTGAATGTAATGCCTGTTAACCCCTAAGGACTGCTGAAACATTTGTACTCCATAGGCCCTTAGCCAAGCTTAGCATGCCACAGATGAAGTAATGCCATACCTGTCCATCTGTTTGGCCTATTGCTTTACAATATTTGGAATAAAAATTTAATTTCATATAATTTTCTGTGACATTGTTTAGAAATAGACCATTCTTATGTGTCAGAATGAAATGCAAATCACCTCCTTAGCAAATGAAAGTGTGATTTCTGACTGATATTTTGTAAGGCCTGATTGTTATGATTGCTACCCAGTTGTATATCCTCCCCGTCCTCCAGAAGAAAATGTAATGGAAAACGTAACCCTAACAATTACATACAGATGGCACCATCCCCATGATTTCAGCTCTGTGTGGTGGCTTATATTTCTGTACTATAACTGGTGTAAATTAAACTGCAGTCATCTTCTGCACGTGTATTATATTGTATCTTCACTAGCAATAAGAACAAGAACCGCACATCTGTTGGGTGAGAGGACGTGTTGGCAATATTCTGTTTATTTGGTTATTGCACGTTGCCAGTGCCAATGAGAACCCAGGGATCTAGTTGAATTTGTTAGAAACCATATTAAATGTCTCGGATCACCCCATCCACGATTTATTGTCTTTGCGCTGTGACAGAGCAGGCTGTGGTGTAATTTTTTCTTCATCTTCTCACATGCTGGAAACAACAGCCTTTTCCAATTGGAGTTATGGGATCCGTTATGGGATCATTATGTTCAGGGGGAGAAAGATTAGGTCTGTCAAAAGCAGAGGAGGGAGGAAAGGGAAGACGAGTATCCTCGCTTTACCTACCCTTGAAAATCAGTTTTCTCTTCTTTTTCTCCCTCACAAACACTTAGATTTTAAAAAAAAAACACAAAACCAGACAGAATAGAAAGGGCCTCCTACTTCAATCAGTCACTCTTCCTTCAGTGCCACAATTAATGTAAATTAATGTAATTCAGTAAATAGTACCCTTCCTTTTCGGTTCTTAACCACTGTCAACAACCAGGGCACCAGCGCTGGAGACGGATCTGTGTTGGTAGGTGCAGACACGAGCTCTTCTCTCCATGCTTTGACCTGGCGAGACACGAGCCCACTCCAGGCCCAATAACGTGGCAACGTGCCGGCACGGCTACTCAGGTTTGAAGCTGAAGCGGGCTTGCCTAGAGCCAGCCCGGAGAGCGGACAGAGGCGCTCTCGTCTGTCTGCACCTGTCTGTGTAGACGTGCTCTAAAATTACTGCTGCTCCCCTGGGCGGGAATCGTCTTTCTGTTTTGACTCTGCACCGTGCTGGCTGCCAGGGAGTGCGGTGCAGCCATGGCGTCCCTCAACTGCAGTTGGGATGCAACTAATAGCTGTAATAAATGCTGCGGTTGCCAGATACAGTACTGCTGTCGTTTGCCCCTGTTTAAATCTGGCATGATTCTCGGTCTTAATTTGAACTGAGGTAAGTGAGAACATCTTTTGGAGGCAATATGAAATGCTTTGGGGGGCTTGTCAGAAGAGTCAAAACATTAGCAATAGAATCTTACCTGCTTTATTCATCGGCATTCCCAGGGCTTTTGCTCTAGTGATTCAGCTAATTAAAATTCCTTCTACCTACATTTTCCTTTACAGCTTCAGGTGGTTTTAAGGACCTTCATTTAATGTCCCAAACTATTATAATCCATAAACCAGATGCTCTGTTCCACTCTGAAGTGGCAGCATTTCAATGGTAGATCAAGTGATCCTCCTGCATAATATCAATTACTGGCTTGTGCCTTCTAAGATTTAGTGAGAATTTTAATCAAATGTCTAAGAAGAACGTTAGTTTTTCAGATGATAAGCCTCTGTGAAGTATAAAGTGCTGGTTTGGTTTGATTTTACCTTCTTTCCGTTCCATGCGTTTGTGTGCATGCGTGTTTATGTGTGTATACATATCAACAGATTAAATTAGGAGCTCTTTCTAAATATCTGGCTGGTTGATTCACGCATGAAAAGCAGACAATACCAAACATGTGAGTCGTTAGTTACTATAAGATTATGAGCCCAGTCTTATTCCCAGGGAAGGTGGTTTAAAGCAAGGCCCACGTCCTTAATGTTTTCTACAGAAAAGCCTGAGACAGTAACCTTAGGAGAATGAAATGTGAAACCCCCGTGGCAATTTAAGTAGGGCCACAGTTGAAAAGCAGCAAGAACAGGTTCCCTTTGTACTTCTCTGAGCTACACTTGGCATCCCTTGGGGCAAATTGGGAGAGTTTCAGCCTTCCATGTCTACACAATCCCTCATTTTTCAGGAGCAGAGGCTTGTTACAGAAGAATGCTCTCTGTTCCTTGTAAGCCTAGAGTGGAAGGAGATCACTGATTAAAGCAGCGGCTTTTGATTAACTGATGAGGCTACTTTCAGTGATTAAACAAAAAAAAGGTATTTTGGGGGCCACTTTCTGCAGAAGCTTGGGCTAAAGTAGACAGCTATTAAAGCACACGAAAAAGCAAGCAGGTCAATAGTCATTTTGGAGGATGGGAAGGTGCACAGCATGGAAGGGGAGATAACAATTTCAGGATTATGCGAGTATTCATCTGTAATTGGATCTCTGTTTATTTTTGTTTCCTGAGATGCTGTCACAGGCATGTATTGTATTTACCTTACTAACTCGAGACACACAATGCTGTGTCACTCATCACAGATGAAAGGCTTCAGTGTCCTCAGATAATTACGGAAATTTTATTAGCTATGATGAAACAATGATAAAAGGTATCAGGGCTTTGATTGCAGCTTTTGGAAATGAGCAGCCTATGTTTTAGTCCATACTTTCCATTTATTGGAACAATTTTTAAAGCGCGAGTCAAACTACCCATTTCTATGCAGCTTTTACCTACGTTCCCAAGGCATTGGCTTCTTTAATCACAATACTTAGTATTACACACAGACCCACTGTTGCAAAATGATTCATTGGCAGGCCAGGACTGAAATCTCATATTCCTTAATCTTAGTCCGTAGAGTCACAGTCTGTTTGTTCACCCGGGACAGGAACGCTCTGGTTTAGACGGAACTCTGCTTTGGTTTGCGTGTGCAACCCCAGGTCTGTGGAACTCCTATAAAAATGTGGGAAAGGCTGTTCTGTTAACATTTGTTTCTATGTATTTCACAGAGTTGCTATGCTTGCATTTTTTAGTGTTTACATGCTGCAGTCATGTAAAAAGCATAATGTTATGGGGAAAGGGCAGGGCTTGCTTCAAATTATCATTGAAGGAAATAAAAAAATGCAGAGAAATGTCAGGAGATCTTGATGAACATGTTTCTGCGGGAACTGGAAAAGAGACCAAGCCACAAAAATAAGAACTAGATCCAGATTCCATATCCTTCAGCCTCACCCCTAAGGGGATGAAAAATTGAGAACTGAAATACCACAAGTTTGGATTAAGTTTTTTATTTCAACCCATCTCTCCATGGTCTGGTTATACTGCTAATCTCTTAATGGATGTTAATATGAGCGATGCCTATATCTGATTGTTATACCTGAGCGTAACAATAGCATTTGCAATCAGGCTACACATAAATGCAATTTCTTCCTATTTTTTTCCCATTATTTTAATGCATTATTTAAAACTGGCAGTTCTGCTAAACATTACTGAGCTGCCTACAAAAACATCGTGAGATGTTTCCTGCTTTTAAACAAAATTTAAGAAAATCGTAGAACTTGCTCCCACTCTGGCCCTGAAGCGGATAAAAAATAAATTACTGCTTGCAAGAGATGGGCAAACATGGCAACTTTTGGACTGAAACACAGAGGGTTTTTTAGTATGAAAAACTAATTTGATTCCAAACCAAGCCAACCACAAGATAATACCAGAAGCTGCACTTAACTAAATAATCCAACCCTTTATCCCCATTATTTGGATTTCCATAACAATTAACATTTATGTCAGAAACTTGTGATACTTCTTATTTCTATGTATCATGATGACATTGGGTGAGAGCAAGTTGTAACGTATCTCTTCAGGGTACTGCAGTATTTCCCCTTCCTGCATAGCAACATTTAAGATAAAGCAAAAAAAAGTCTTCCCATGAATTGTAAGATTCACATTAGCATCGTTAAAAGAATTAAATGAAAGCAGTGTGTGGTGGCAATATATCCTGCCTGTCTTGAGTTGGCAGGAAGTTCATGCACCATATAAGAACATGTGCTTATTCAGAGGTATTCGTTCATGATACAGCTCCAGTTACCTGTTGTGATTTAAGCAGTGCGATTAAAACACAGAGAGATTTACACATTCTTCTCCTTCAGTATTATTGTAAGCACAATTGTCTGCCACTGAGCACTGAGTGTTCTGCTGGGTCACCTTTTAAGTGAGATTCTTCAAAAGCTTTAGTAATTTAATTTATTACATAAAACTGTGCTAATTTTCTTCAAATTCAAAATGTTCTCCTTCCTGTTTTCTCTCTGCTGGTAAAATTCCTCTGATAAAGTAGAAGTGGTACATCGATTTAAACTATATGATGATGGGAAGGAGGAGCCACATTTGTTACCATAAAGGCAGCCAAGATATAAAGGGTGAGATAGAAAGACTCACGCAGAAGAATACATTACATCCACCTGAATCTGGCTTTCTGCCTTGTGTCTTCTTTCTCACACCTTCCCCACATTGGTACCTGCTTGTCTCTCCTTATCTTTTGGAAGTCAGAAGTACTATATCGTTGTTCTGCTGCCAGGTCAGCTGTGACGAAAGATAGCTTTCTTTGGGTAAAGAGAAAGAAACTGTGGGACAGGCAAAATAACGTATTTTAGAAAAAGAAATATTATAGAATATTTTGATCAGAATTATGACATTACATCGTGGTTGCTGCACTAGTTCAGTTGCTTCAACCACACCTAGGCATTATAACTGGCCATACCTAGGCGTTGTAAGGGGCTTTCAACAGCGCTTAATAGTTTCTAACTAAAATGAATCCCAGTTCATCACCTTAACATAGGTCAATTAGTTTATTGATTAGGACTAGGAATATTATAACCTTTGAGGAAAAGATTCATACCTTACAATGTTTTTAGCTGTCCCAGTTTTGCAATGCATTTAAAAGGACCGAGGCATCATCTAGCAGATAAAAGTGATTTTTAAGTAAATTTAACCTGATTTGAGTTATGCAGAACTACCTTGCCTTCATTTGTCAGTCTCAGAAGCAGGAATACAAAACTGTCATTGCATCAGAGCAGCAGCAATTGGGTTCTGAAACCTGGGAGGATGCTAATTGTCTTCAGCCTTTTTCTACGGATTGTCTGCATTTTGACAGGACTCCCACTAATAGATACAGAAACTTTGCCCTAGTGATGAAAAATGATCAGGATTTGTAAAGGATTTTTTGGGTTTTAGTGACGTAACTTTTGGGTTTGTATTCTAATAGAATTGGCGGATGAGATAGGCAACGGAAGTGTGCCCTTTTACTGCTGCGTTCAGAAGACCCCTAAGGAAGAACCTCAGAGATGTAGGCTGTAGGCTCCGTGCAGCACCAAGACACCATTTGGGTTTGCCTGTGTGAAGCGTATCTAGTTCCTAAGTTAACTCACGAGAACTATACAAATTCTAAGTATCCTGTGGTGCCAAAGATTGCTCTCCGGGGAAGGCTGGCTCCTGCCTGCTGAGGTAGCGTGCCACTGTCGGCCTGAACATCACCCACCGGAAACTTGTCTCCTTTTCAGTCTGTCACTTCTGCGCAAGCCCTTTCGGTGCCGCCGATCCCCGCCTCCTCTGTCAAGCCAGGACCAGCACGAGGAGGCACGGGTATGTCACGCAGGCAGCTTTGCTGCGGCTCGGCGGCAGCAGCCAGGGAAGTGGCTGTGAGAGGCAGCAGGGAAGAAGGGCTAGATGCAGCAGGCTGGGTGTAGGCAGGAGGAGGCTGCTGGAGGAGGAAGCAGCAGAGATGGGCTTGCTTCTCTTAGCAGCAGCCAAGAGAGAAGAGCGAGATCCAGTTGGTGGGGCACAGGAAGGGAAACGGCTGAAGGTGTTCGGAGAGTTAAATCATCACAGCTGCCTTTTTCCATCCGTTTTTGTTTTGCCTCTTCTGAATTCCGACACCTACACAATACTCTGTCTTTTAAAAACAATGTTGGAGTTCCCGACATTGAACTCTGCAAACAAGTGTGTTCTCAATTAAGTGAAGAACTTCTCCTGCCCCCCCTCACTCGATATGAGCGCTTGGCTCAGATGTGCTGGCCTCTAGAGGAATCACACGAGCACATTTTTCAGAAGGTTTCCCCCTCCCAAAATCCCATCGAATGGCTGTTTCTTATAAACCAATGGAGATAATTTCATGGCTTTTCCCTTTCATGGCCACCCACCTCCTCTTCCCAGCTAGCTTTGATATAAAAAGACAAATCCTTTCCCATTCACATCAAAAGCAGGAGGGTCGCTCTGTGTCACCTACCCTGGGATTTTGACTCAAGCTATTCGGAAAAAAAAATAATGGAAAGAGCAGCTTGGTTTTAACTCAACTGCAGTGTGTGTCACCGAGAGTTTTCAGGGTCATTGACAGATCAGTTTCATAGACCAAACAGATAAATAGGCACGAGTTATTCTTTATTATTATTGTTTATAATTTGTTCATGCCATAAGCGTGCTGAGTGCGCTACAGAGGACACCAGCCCTTCCTCGGGGAGCATAGGGTCTAAGTTAGACATATGTTTTGTATATTTTCAATGTGTATTCAAGAACCTCCAGGGCTGGATAGGCACTTTTAAAAACAAATTTCGAGTAATAACAATAACATGCTGAGTGATAACAACAGGCATGGGGGTGAGAGGAGGACGAGGGTTACAAAAATAAAGATCATGTGAATTGTTTTCTTTATGTCACACATGAGGCTTGGGATTTCTCTGTTTTTCTTTTTCTTTGAATGCTTTTGTCATTCCTTTCTCTTTGGCAAGAAAAGATGACAGACTTCAGAGGCAGAGGGATTGCTGCTGGAGTAAAGGAGAAATGAGGCAGAGGGAAGGGGCTGTTCCTGCTAGTACCTGAGAAACCTCTGGCCTGTTAGGGAGCAGCGCAATGCAGGCTAAGGGGCTGACTTGAAGAAGGGGAGAGAAGAAGAAAACCTGTCACAAAAGTTTCTACCATTTCTGGTGTATGAGGTTGTCCCTAGTACAAGGCTTAACGCTCATCGTCCGAGGGATAAATCTTGAAAGACCTTTCTCAATTCTTACTCCAGCTGTCTCCCACAAGGGTGGAAGTTCGTGAGAGCAAGAGAGAAATGGATTGAAGTTCCCAGGACTCAGCACTTAGTGAAATGAGGTTTCTGTTTAGTGCTCATTCTCATGTCAGCACACTTACCTGCTTCTACATGTACCTGGTGCCTTGCACTGAAACCACTCAGTGGAGTCCTCGGTGTTTGGAGCAGTCGCTACGTACGGTGGACATTTCTTTAACACCTTTAGCCCCAACAACTGCTTGAGCTTCCTGCTCTTCTGAGTAGTTTGATTTTTATCAGATCTACTCTTAGGCATCCTTTCTGATACATCATACCAGAACCATTGCGTAAACTCCTGGTTGTTACTGTTTGCTCATGTATTGTTTATTGGAAACTTGCTGAAGGGAAACCGCAGTAGGCTCACTGTTACATTGGGGACCTCGGGTGATGTCTCAAGCATTACACAGCAAACAGACTGCTAAAACAAATTCAGCAACGGGCTTCATTTTGGTGCAATGCAAAGAAGTAGATTTCTGAGAGTGCTCCAGATTTGAAGCAGTGCTTCTGAAAACACCATTTATAGTGCCTGAAAACTTACTCTTCTAGGGAGAACCTGAGGATTTTTAGACTCTCTCACCCTGTATTGCATATGGGGTCAAGAGGCTCTTAAGAACTGCCTACAAACTGGGGATCTTCTGAGGAGCACGAATCTGTCACAGCCAGCTTCCCAGCACCTGCCAGTGGCAGAGGGGAAGGCCCAACACGAGCACAAATTCATGCTTGCGTTTACATTGGCCCTGGTTGCTGGACCGGCCCTTTGGGCGATACCACTGCCCGTTTGGGTTTAGAAGAACCAGAAGTTAGCTGGACTCCTGGTCGGAGTTGCTGGCCCTTGATTTGTCTCAAGAAGTGGGGTGCAAGTTTACTACTTTCTTCAACCTTAAATGCAGAGCAATGAATAGTTTGCCTGGACTAGTATGGCCTTATGAATATGGTGTTGTCAGCGCATCTCAGAGCAGCCCTACAACAAGGCTTTCATTAGCACCGGTACCTTTTCGCCTGTGTTTCACATCCTGCAAATCCTTTCTACTTCAACATATTTCTACCACTGCATTCCCGGTGCCAAGTTACGTGCCTGCCAGGAGATGTGGTCTATATGTGCTTTTGTTTCCAGTGAAGTCTTTTTCTTTCCTGGTAAGCATTTGAGAAATGCTGTGGCCTGTAGAGATAGAACAGGGGTTTGCATTTTCTCCGTTGTGTGAATAAGTTCGTTGTTAATAAAGCCGATTCCTTTATCAGATGCTGTTTGCAAAAATATTTGTTACACATGCTGGAACTAATTTTTCACCAGTTATTTACTTCACGTGGGGATTACAATGGGCTGTGTTTCATCTGATAACTTTTGCAGCTTATTAGATGTGAATTTACTAGCTGTGAACAGTTGAATAATATGAAACTCACAGAAGAAACAAGCTGCACCATCCATAGCATAACGATCTTTCTAAATTAGCTCTGGCCAAAGTTCGTATTTCACAATCCACTAAATAGCTTTCTTATGGATCGTAAGATGAACGTATACTGAGTGAGGCAACTGAGTTTATAATATCATCGGTATAAGGTGAACACTTTCTAACAGATCATGACATTATCAAAGTGCTATTTGAAATTAGCTCCATATGCTGTAGCAACGCTGTAAGATTTCACCCAGAATTTCATTTTCAAATGTTTTTCATTCAAGTTCGCTGAGGGTAAATTGGAAACACTTGGGTATATCCCACTTATGGATCTGTTAAGACCCACTTAATTTTAACATGTGGATGTGCGGAGAGAGAGGAAGGAGAGGAGAGTTGTAGGATGGGGTGAGCAGGAATAACTCTATCTAGTGATGTCTTTCAAAAATCTGAACAGCATGTATTTGCTAACGATTGCACGGATGCTGCTGTGCAACCCACACTCTCCAGTCCATGACTTTTTATGAAAGATGAGATTTTCCTGTCAAGGCGGTGAGAGTCAGCCTTTCGACTCTGCCTGGTTGTAGCAGGGGGTTAAGCAAAGGAGCTCGATCTCTGCCGTGGTGATGGGAGCCAGTTGGCAGAGGCCACAGAAGAAGAGCCAATCTAGAAATGCACTGGTTCTGTACTTTTGCTGGCAAGGCTCCTGGCTGGTTTTAAACCTGCCTCGCCAAAGCAGAGCTCTGCTCGGGGTGGTTTGGGAGTGGGGTGGGGAGTTGCCCACTTTGCTTTACCGGGGCTCCACGAGACAAACATGGTGATTTTTTGGTGACTGTTGGGTAACGAATGCATCAGAAATTCTATTTGGCTTTAAATTATTTCCTCTCTTTAAAAGAAACTGTATGAGGGAACTGTATGTTGCAATGAGGGATTCATGTTTCTTACTTCACCGACTTGAGGAGCTGGGTAAGGGATCAAACTGCTTCAGCAGTGACTGCCTGCAAGAGACGAGGATGTTTCTAGGAGCTTTGTTACACTTCTAGGCTAATAGTATTCCTTATGTGAACATACTGCATCTGCTACTAGGAATATATAAAAACCCGGGGTTTAGTAGCAGTACTAAATAGTCTTTTGGGCTATTTGTATAAGATATTATAAAATACTTTAATTTGGATTGTGATAATTAATCCAAACTAACAGGCCATTTGGAATAATGTCTGAAGGGAAAGAATGCAATTTTCTTAGTGCTAGTTCCGTTCTGCATTTACTTTTATCTATAAATAGTATTTATTATTATAATATCTACTATCGATCATATTTAACTCTGGGCAGAAACACTAACTCTTATTTGCATTAAGTGTCTTGGTATCCTTCTGGTCCTATGAAATGTACTCAGCTTTAGTGGTGCTGATAGCATTTTTGTAGGTTAACCAAGTTCTCAAAAATTGTGGGGTTTATGACACTGTTTCTAGCAGGTTTTCTGTGCTAGACAGGATATCTTTCTCCTGAGAGGAAAATGTAGGAGAGAGCTAGCTGTTGCAGGGAAGCACCAGGAAATGGTATGCAACAGCTATCGCAGTTCCAACAACACATCAACTGGCAGAAACAAGACTGTCAGGGGAGTTGATTGCATAGCTTATCCATGTCTAGAAGGATATGGTTTTCATTTTGAAAATGCTATTCATCTAAAATCTCAAATTCTTATACCCACAGAATGAGTGTTTCTGAGTTTTGCATCAGAGCCTGGAGTTAAGAAACACACGTGCGCACCTTTACATCTGGTGCTTTTATGAATCGTTTTGAGGAACTGTTACTAAGCAGCAGCAGCTATATCGGGGCTCTATTTCATAAAGAGGAAGGGCTGTGTTACTCATTTTGTTTCCAAAAAATTCATTTGTTTTGCATTCTCAGAAGGTACTTTTATTCTCCCAGAAAGGTCACGCAGAAACATTGATGTAAGTCCTGTTTATGGCAATTTTGTTGGATTTCCAGCAATTGCAATGGAACATATTTATAACAAGTATGTTTCTCTCTAGGGTGATACCATTAGTCAAAATATGCTTTCTCATATTTCCACTACATAAACACAAATATCTTTTAAGATTCAAACTTACTGGTCTTGAGGATTCCCACAGCCACATCTCATTAGCGGTTCAGAAGGCTGCGCTAGCCATGGTTTCAATTTGGGATGAAAAAGTTTTGTTAGGAGAAAGAACTTCAACCAAGCTAGAAGGTTGAAAAACAGGATAATATTCCATGTGTGGGCTGTTGTCCTGAACAGAAGAGCAACCATGAGAAGCCCGACACTTTAAGCATACAGCTTGTGATTCGGCATGCTAAGGCAGGTCTGTGTTTGGTGCCCAGGTCTCAGCTGTGATATTGTGCCATTTCCACAGGAGCTCACACAAACTTTATTACGCTCAACATGCTAATAATATATCTGTCATCCCTGATGCAATGTAGCCACTGACTCTGTATAGGGTTCTCTACAAGCATTGTAAAACACGCTGGTATCCTGGCAGAGACTGTAAAGATGCAAACTGTCCACTGATACAAACGTCAGGAACAGACTTGACGAATCGTTACAGGGAAAACAGCAGACCAGGAGTTGTAAGTAACATAGGCATGGTGATAAGTGAGTTATATATCCCCGCTTTCATTTCATTTCTTCATTCTCAAGACTTCTGTTGAAATAACGTGACAGTGTTAATCTGGAGAGGGTCCGGATAAAGAGGCCAATACCAGTTGAGTTGAAATGACATTTTAGATCTCAGCATAATAATGAACTGGCCATGAACTAATTATTGAAAGAGCAGCAACAGTCTCGTAGCCTCATGTGAAGTCTTAGGAGGATGTGGCCACAGCGTGCTTCAGCTGTCTTCTGCCACATACGTCTCGGTATGAATAGAGCTTGGTACAGACACAAAAACTGGTCTTATAAGAATTTTAGAAATAGGATACCTTGAACGCTACATTTAAATGAAAGTCTTGCCGATAGCCGATATATGTGGAACAAAAGTGACTAAAACTTGGAAGTACAAAAATGAGT
>VZTV01003977.1:0-11809 GCA_013400875.1 Anhinga rufa
CTTTTCCTGATACAAGCCAGGATTCCATTGGCCTTGGCCACCTGGGCACACTGCTGGCTCATATATTCAGCCAGCTGTCGACCAACACCACCAGGTCCTTTCCCTCCAGGCAGCTTTCCAGCCACTCTTCCCCAAGCCTGTAGCATTGCATGGGGTTGTTGTGACCCAAGTGCAGGACCAGCACTTAGCCTTGGTGACCCTCATACAATTGACCTCAGCCTATCAATCCAGCCTGTCCAGACCCCTCTGCAGAGCCTTCCTATCCTCAAGCAGATCAATACTCCCACCCAATCTGGTGTCAGGGTGCGAGAGTCCAGAATAAATGTGACAGTCCACAATAACTGCCTAAGCAATAGAGAAAACACCTAACTAGAAGGAGAAAATCTTGAGTAATAGGGCAACAAAGTTTGCTGCAGATATGACATTACACACTGTCATAAAAATTGCAGAACATTGCAGAATGGTCTTCTGAAGCTGGGAGAGAAAGTGGCGAACTAAATTCTGTGCCAATAAATACAAAGAATTGTATGGTGGGGTAAGAACAGAAACCCCAAAACTTAGCTCTACCTGCATAACAGTGGACTCTAAATTTTTAGATATGCCTCCAGAAAGAAATGTTGATTCAATGCATACAACTCCATGAAAATGTCAACACAAAGTCAGCAGGAGGACAGTAGTCAAATAGCCTTATGGATTATTAGTAAAAGAATAGAGAACAAGCCAGAATATGTCCTTCCAGTCTGGTGTAAGCTACTAGTGTTCCCATTGCAGTGTGTGCATTTCTGGTTATCCCATCTAAGAAAGGTGCAGAAAAACTTGAAAGACTACAGTGAAGGACAAGAGAGAGGATCAAAGATCCTTGCTCTGAGCAAGGACAAAGTCTTGAGCCTTGAAAAAGAAGAGATGTGGAGAGGCTGTAACAGAATTTTGCACAGCATGGAGTCATTACACAAGAACTAGTGAATACCAGAATAAATGATCAGCCAGATTTACACAAAGAAGTGCTTGTTCACGCAGTGCATAATTAAATCATGGAATTCACTGCAAAAAGATGCTCTGGAAGTTATAAATAGGTTCAAAAAGCAATTAGGCACTGCATGGAAGAAAAGACCATCAGGACCTGTTAAACTCAAAGCAGAGATACAACCTGCAGCACAGGAAAACCCCAGGCTGGGGTCTGCCTAAAGGTGCCTAAAGGTATGCCGCAGCAGTGAGCAATATCAGTATATGCCTGATGTATATTGATATTCTTCCCTTCTATGACCATGGACAGATACAGGTTATTGAACTAAATGGACCGCCATCTGCACGAGGCACATCTTTCTTTCAGCCCTCCCACTGTGGCTGAATGAACCAGAACTGAGACCTGCATGTGTCCAGACAGAGGAGCAATCCAGAGCCTGTTCCTGCAGACTGGCAGTGTGGGCATCCATCTTGATGTTAGTCTTTCCTCCTAGATCTTTCCAGACTTTTTAAACTATGGCAATCATTAGATTAAAAAAAAAAACAACAAAAAAAAAGAAATTGTGAAGGAACTCAGTCCTTCACATACCCTCCCACTGAGGAGTATCCCACCTTCATTGTGGGATAAACAGGAAAACTGGAATACATCTACAAGGGAGACAGTTTGTTCTGGAAGGACAGAAAGGAAAGAGGTTGTTATATTTTACATAAAGAGCATGTGCATTTCCCAGGAAGTTCAGAAGTGGAACATACGCCACATCTGTATGAGAAGGAATAATGGGAGGAAATGAGTCTTCTGTAGACCGTGGACACCTGAAGAACAGGTTGTAGTGTCAATAAGGAACATCAAGTGTCCAAATTTTTGTTGGGATAGCATGGTGGGTTCAAACTATCTATAAAGTCCTTGAATCAAGGACATATCAAAAGGTGGATGAAATTATAAGGAAAGTGTTTTGGATTTGCTTCTGTTTAATAGAGAGGAACTGGTGACTGAAGGATCTAAAAAGGGGAAGGTGATAGGTGAAAGACTGTGAATCACTATTATAAGAAAAAGGAAGGAGTCAGAGAAAAAAAGTAAGTATAATGGACTTCCCCCAAAAAAATAAAACCCAGCAGATTTCAGCAAACTCGGGGAACTCATCTGTAGGGTCTCTTGGGAAGGTAATTTACAGGATAAAGGAGGTCAGAAGAGTTGGCAGTTACAGCAAGAGAGTGTATTAAAGGCACAATAGCATCCTATCTTGATACAGGGGAAGGACAGAGAGCACAGTGAGAAGCCATTATGACTGCATCAGGAGCTTTTCAAGGGTCCTAAAATAAACTAAGAAAAAAAAATTACACAAAAGGCAAAAAAGGTACATCATTAAGGACGAGGGATAAAAAACTCAGGAAGGGTTTGGGATAAAATGGGTTATAGGCTGAAAGGAACATAAAGACTGATAGTAAAAGGTTTTATAAATGCATTAAAAGTAGGAAAAAACATAAGGAAGTACTTGTACATTACTTAACAGGGAAGGAAAAGAAATAGCATATGATGCAGAGAAGACTGAAGAATTCAATACTCTCTTTGCTGCAGACTATGCTAAAAATTAATTATGAACAGCTACTTAAGGCAATTAATTTTAACAGAGGACAAGAGGACAAGCTCAAACAGAAAATGAATAGGTTAAAGAATATGTAGATAAGATAGAGCTATTCAACTTCGTAAGGTATAATGGAATTTATCAAAGGCTTTTGAAGGAGTTCACCAAAATAATCCGTGAACGATTTGCAATTACCTCTGAGGACTTGTGGATGATACAAGAGATGCCAGAGGACTGAAGCAGAGAAAGAAGAGTACTTAAAGAAAGGGGGACCCAAACCCATGAGGCCAGTCAGCCTCACCATTATCCCTAGGCTGACTCTGGAAGGAATTGCTGAACAATCTTTAGGCACCATGGTAAAAAACAGGTGATAGCTGACAGGGATTGTGAAGAATATATCATGTCACATTGACCAAATTTCCTCCTTGACAATGTAGGACAAGTGTTGGATGAGGAGACAGTGGTGGATGTGATTTAAGCTGACTTCACTGAGGCTTTTACATATATATATAATACTATAAGCAGTTAAGAGGAAGATGGTATAGAAGATATTTCTAAAATGTGTGTTCATCATTGCAAACTTATTTATTCACACTGAGGATACTATTTTATCTGCCCCGAGAAGATCCAGCATTCAAACTGTGTTTAGCCAGACTATCTCAGCTACCTTGGGGAAAGACAGCAAGACAAGAAGATGCCATGCATTAGGTGCTTCACGAGAACTGGCCTGTACAGCCCTTTTCCCTTTGATAAATGTGAGGCAGATGGAGGTGCCTTGCTCCTCTATTAAAGAAGGGTAATTTATCATGTTTTGCCTTGTTTCTTCCCAATGACAGTTCAGGAGATGCAAAAAAATCCAACCTCCCTTGTCTGCCCCTCTGTATATAGGAAGTGGCCATTGCCTGGTAAAGATAACAAGTAGTATTCATGCATTAAAACCTTTCTCTTTCATGAACCCTGTGCATAGGGATGAAGTTTAGATTACAGACGTATTGTATTCAGGTAAATCCAGCATTTCAGCAGTTAACTGGACCTTGCCAGCAAACTCAGAGGCCATTATAGAGGGTCCTGTGAGGATCTTTCATGCATGTGGCTCATTCAGTATTACCTTTAATACCTTGGCTGACTATGAAAAGGCCCATAAGATTTGCTGATGAAGTCAAGCTGAGAGGTGTTGCAGGGACCCCAGAGGACAGGATCACAAACCAAAATGATATTGACATATTGAGGACTTGCTCTGATAAAAACAAAATCAATGAAGAAGAGTTCTGCTTAGGAAGGAGAATTCAGATGCAAAATGGGAAATAACTGGCTAAACAGTAATACTGCAGAAAAGTTGGGGTGAAAGCTGACCACTAAATAGGACTCAACAATAAGCTGCAGTTGCAGAAAAGGCACATCCCATTCCTGACTGAACTAACGTATGGAAGACACAGGAGGTAATTAGAATTATTCTCCTTTATCTTGGTGGTGAAACTTCAGCTGGAGTATCGTGCCTAGTATTGGGCATCCCACTAAGATGCAGAAAGATCGGAGAGAGTCCAGAGGGTAACAGCAAGGATAGCAGGTTTAAAATGGCCTGTGAGGAAACTGGCTTTGTTTTGCTCAGGAAATGATTATATGAGGAGGGATATATTAATGGTCTTCCAGCCCATACAAGGTCTCTTATAAAATAGGACTATGGGGACAGAGAAATTTGCAGAATAGGCAGTTCACATTAGACTGTTAGAGGATGCTACTGAAGAAGGGCAGCAGAAAGTCCTAAGACAATCTGGGGACCTCTTCCTACAAAGCTTTTAAAGAACAAGTTAGATAGATACTTACCACTGATGAGATCAAAATATGCTTACTCCTGCCCTGTGCAGGAATACATACCCTTACAGCCCTACATCCCTGGGTGAAGGAACATCCTCCCCCTTCCTTTACCCTTGTGTTTGAAAATTCTATTTCTACGCTTGGGAGGGATCCCTGTAAAGAAAAACAGAGAAGCCAGAAAAATGTCACCTGGCTGGACACAACATGGAATCAGGAAGAAGGTGTGATGCTTTCTGGGGATGGCCGAAGGCTGGATTCAGAGGAAACAGGTGCCTTTCTGCAGCTCTGAATCCAGCATTGGATAGCCAAGATATTAATATCCCTCCCATCAGCATCTTCTGCTGGCTCACTCTGGACAGTTGCATGCTGAGCACAGGGATGATGGAACCCCTCATCACCCAGCATGCTGCATGTTTTAGATATTTTTCTAATCTTTAGGATACTGTATTGTATATGGCCTTGAGAAACTTGCTAGAAGGAAAGCAGGGAGTCAATGGCAAGGCCAAGAATGGGCAATTTCTGTTCCACACTCATCCTTTATTCCTTGAATTAAAGTCTTGGCACTTTTTTCCTATCCTCTGGCTCAAAGAATGAGTAAGATGGGGAGAAGGTAATGAAGTTTTCTCTCACAAAATTGTCAGAAAAATAAAAGGAACAAAAATAAACAATCAGTGGATATTATCTAGAAATGTCATCTTTACTCAGAAAGTAAAGAAATGTTTATTTCTGCATGCCTAATGAACATATTTTTCATGAAGTTTGTCTGTCTTTGTCACCATCACCACTGCTGCTTCTGTCAGATTCCCTCATTTCACAGCTCCTCCCTGAAATTATCTACTTAAAGAGCAAGTAAAACTAATTTCCTAGTAGGTTTCAGCTTATCAGCAGAACAGCATGATTTAAATCATGTGCATGAAAGGTTCTTGCAGTACTTTAAAGCTATCCCAGTTACTTCCTCCCAAGAATAAACCCAAGGTTACCATAAAGTCTGTTTTCTGAGAAATGAGAGGTAGCTTCTGACTTGAGATGCCTACATTTGTGTCTTATCCCGTGCAATGGGCATTACAAAGGAATATTTCACAGAATCACAGAATGGTAGGGGTTGGAAGGGACCTCCAGGGATCATCTTGTCCAACCCCCCTGCGTGAGCAGGCACACCTAGAGCAGGGGGCACAGGACCGCGTCCAGGCGGGGTGTGAATGTCTCCAGGGAAGGAGACTCCACAGCCTCTCTGGGCAGCCTGGGCCGCTGCTCTGGCACCAGCACAGCAAAGGAGTTTTTCCTCATATTTAATTGGAACTTCCTGTGTTCCAACTTGTGACCATTGCCCCTTGTCCTGTCATCGGTCGCCATTGAAAGAGTCCAGTCCCATCTTCCTGACACCCACCCTTCAGATATTTATAAGCATTGATGAGATCCCCCCTCAGCCTTCTCTTCTCCAGGCTGAACAAACCCAGGTCTCTCAGCCTTTCCTCATCAGGGAGATGCTCCAGTCCCTTGACCATCCTTGTGGCTCTCCTCTGGACTTGCTCCAGCAGCTCCCTGAATCTCCCTGAAGCTCCCTGAAGCTCCCAGAATCTCAGGGTAAAATTTAGCTGTAAATGCATTCTTCCCCAAAGAACATAGGTTTTACTCCAGAGTATAGTTAGAAAACCGAACATAACCAAAGAAAAGATGCCTTGAAAAGACTGTTCTAAACAAACACGTTTTACCAAAGTAAAATTCCATCAAATTTCACAGACCATGGGACATGTTAGTTCATTCCTTTATAGAATCAAACTTTAGGAAAAGATAAAAATAATTGTATCACCTAATGTAGCTCCCCTCCAGAATAGGACACTTCTTATAGTGTGTTTTATTAGCCATGCAAACAAAAGACAGAGAGTCTGGCTAGAAGACTGCTCCCACATTCCTGTCTAGCAAAAATGCTCTGAATTGCTGCTACTGAACCAATACTTGCTTTTGCAGTTTCACACTCTGTGCTGTTGGTGGTTTGCCACTACCATGGTTGCTCAGCTGTGCCCTCAAGACTGTCAGGATGAACCCTGTTTCCCCACAGGACTTCTGCAGCTGAGGCTGGAATACTCCAGCAGCAGCAGAAAGCAATGGACCAGTAGATGGGAAATACCTGCCACCATTCAGGAGTGTCTTGATCATTTAGGAACAGTAAGGCACTTCCATCTCAACATCAAAGGCCATATGGCCCAGAATAAGGCAAGGCATATGCCTACTATGGCTTCTCCCTGATCTAGCTTGATTGACCCATCAGGCATTCCCATGAGAATGCCCAGGGGCTATCAGAAGGGACCAGGTCTGGATGTAAGATGGAGGCTGGTTCATTGTCCACTGCTCTGTGACCATTCAGGTTTAGCCCTGGGACGACTGGAGCTGTCATGGTCAACCCTTCTATAGTGCTGTAGAGAGTCAGTTAATAGCAAGCTGACAAAAAAAAACCCAAACCAACAGATGAAATAACTGAGACCTGCATATCAGGCACAAGCTGCACTTGAGTGAGACAAAAGCCTTGGCCAGGGTAATGAACTCTTCAGAAAACAATGCACAGTTCAAAACAGTGGCTGGCAAGAGTTGCATTTCCCAGTCATCAAATCCCTTCAGTAAATACTGGCAACCACATAGTTTACTCAGAGAGAGCAACCAGACTCCAGAGAAACACTCGCTCATGCAGAGTCAGGCCCCTGAGCACAGCAAGCAGGAAACACAAATAAATCAGAGGAGAGGAGCTGTTTCACTCCTTATATATAACAAGGCTGCAGAAACTGGGAAAGTGCATGTAAACAGGGAGATGAGCACATTGGGTTCATGAGGAAACAAAAGGCAGGGGCTCTGAAACAGAAGAAGGAATCCGGTCTCAAATAATTAGTTCAGGGCTTCATTTGCTTTCAAAGCAGATTTTATATTAATAAGTTGCGTTTAGCAGGGTTTCAGTATGATTAACTTTGCCATGACAGTGATTTGCAGTTCTGTCTTCATTCTGCAAGGTAACAAACAGGGAAGAGACCAAACAAGGCTAAAGCTTAACCTACCTGTAGCAGCTGGACATCCCGGGGGAGCCCAGACCTGGAAGCATGTGCAGCGCTGAACTGGCGTAGTCCTGCTGTCTGCAGATCTGAACCAGCTCAGGCAGGTCTGGCCCGAGTGGTTTGTAGCTACAGCAGGGTTAATCCATGCCCTGGATAATCCCCTCACAGGTAATTAAGAATTTACTATATCCTGGAACCACCTGAGGAAGGTATACAGCACCCTGCTTATTGCAAGGCTCACTCCCTTGAAAATTCAGCCACGGACGCTTAAGTGACACCACTGCAATGTGTTTCACTAGGGACCAGAATATACAAAGAGAAGAGAGGGACAGGCACTCTCCAAAGCCAGAAAAAAATCTCTTTTTGATGGGGTGCTGGGTTGAACTGAGGTAACAGACAGATCTTTAGAGTCCCTCCAATTTGGTTTTATTCAAATTCTGCATGGGAAATAGCGGGTGTGTTAGTCGATGCTGCATGCTGTTGGATGAATGCACTGCATTATGTGAAAGATAAATATGCATATATTTCTAATACAGCTAGACAACTTTCATAGGACTTGATGAAGAAACTTCAATTAATATTTAATGAGGAATAGATCAGATCAATAGCTGTGTGAATTTTTGCTGGTGCATTTACTGTTCAATTGATTAAATTTATACAGAAACAATATTACAGTACTTACCCAATACCAGATAAATTATACAGACTTATATTCCCTGATCCACTGTTTTGAACTGCTTAAGTAGCATCGATGACTTTACTGAGCAAAGACACGCAGTTGCAAAAGTGAAGGCCCAAAAGTTCCAGAAATTACCAATATTTTCTAGCATATCAACTTCTGGGCACTCAATTTGAGGTGTTTTAAAAAGGGCTTGAGTTTCCCCAATGTTCTGAGTCTACTCACGTCTGAGAACAAATCAGGATCCCCACTCCAGACATGGTCATAAACTAAGGCACCAAAATTCATCAGCAATTTTAGAAATCATCTGGACCTAAAACAAATAGGCTTTAAAATGGGAAGATGAGAGTAAAACAAAAATGATTACAAAAACAAAACCAAACTGGCAAAGAAAGCTGCACTCAAGTATTGTCTTTTTTCCAAGAGTGTGTCTGCGTGGAAGTTTCTCTTTGGAGATGGGAGGCTTTTTTTCTTCCTCTGATCTGATTCACAGCACTTAGGAAAGCTGCCAGCAGCTGAGGAGCAGCCACGTTTCACATGCTTACCTTGAACTTTATTTGATAGAGCCTAAACCATTACATTATTTGATTGGATTAGGAGGAGTACACTGCAGCATTGCATCATTACCTGAATTTAGTTGACCTCTGGGAAAATGTACTTCTGACGTCTCGATCAATCCAGCCTTGTGTTTTTAGCTCTGGCAGGAGAGATGCTGAGGGAAGCTCCAGCACACCAACCCAAGGCAAGCTCCCGTGCAGGATCCGTCCCCCGAGAGTGGACGACCCAGGTGCTGACTTGCTTGCGTGACTTCTGCAGCCACTTTCCTTTGACAAGGTGACTGGCCACAGCACAGGAGAGGGGAGCTGAACCAGGAATAACGCAGCCAGACAATGTGCTGAGAGGCATGGGAGGAGGGTAGAGGAGGGAGAGGAGGTTGTTGGTCTGTGAAGCAATTTTTCAAGCAGGAGAGAAGCCTCTTCTCCTTTTTTTAATTTTTTTTTTCCCTTAGGTTCTTAAATGGCCTCCATTTATCAGCATATGAAGGAGATTGATTATAAGATAAATACTCAGTCCATAAGAAGATGGGGCTGAAGCCACTACACGCTCTCAAGACATGCAAGAACAGCTTGGATTTCCACAGCTTACAGCCTAGATCTTATGGTCAAAGACCCCGGATAGAGGTGTTGATCCCTGCCCCTTCCATGTAACCATACCAGTTCAGTGTCTTGGCATGAGAGAAACATCTTTTGGGATATGGATATAGAGAGATAAAGCAATTGCTGGCTAAAGTTATTGTCCCTTTCCCAAGGTTGTGCCTGTGCTTAAATCCCTCTCTAAATGTGAGCAAGGGAAGGAAATTTAATGTTGGTGCTAAATAAAGTCTTTGTCAATCAAAGTCTTTGTTTATGTCTGAAGGGTTCTTGGGATAGACCTGTAACTGGGTTTGGGTTGGGTCGCTCTTTCAAGGTGGGTTTCTTTTTTTCCTCCTATGATCTAATTCTTTGCACTTGTTTTGTTGTCACAAGATTTTTGTTTATTTAGGACAAGAAGATCTCAGGTTTCACAGGGAAGTGTGTCACCCCCAGGACCTCCATGGGATGCACAACTCCAAAGAGCTACAATAAAAAGTTTCACAGCACCCCGTCCCGCTACAGATCAGAGCTCATACAACTAGCTTTGATCTGAAACTGGCTCCAAACTAGCCCCATCATAGGTGTTGTCACGGCCAGAGAAGGATCCTAGAGCAACTGCCAAAAAAACATGTAATGCTCATTTTGAAAATAAAGGTGGTCAAATATTCCTTGAAATTTGCCTGTAAAGAGTTAATTTATAACTGATCATTTAGTATGCTTTTTGAAATTAGCTTTTAGAAAGCCCAGCAGCCCAATAGGTTGCCCACACCACAGTTTTTCATAATTAAATATAGCTCTTATCCAGGTGCTTGTCTGTAAGACGGTTATAGGAGCAATTAATTATTTACTAAACCTTTAGCTGTTTATAATGAAAAATTCATAGAAAGTGTGACCATAAACAGACTAAGCTAGGAAATGCTTCAGCAGATGAAGGAAAAAGAAAACTAAAAGCATTTCATTTCAGGCAGTGTAAGTGCCTTTTCACCCACCAGATCATGGTGCAGAATGGAAAAGGTCCTTCAGCCTATACCAATATATAGGATGCTGCTTGCCATCAGAGAAGCACCCCATCTCTTTGACAGTGCTTTCTTGCTTGCAGCAGGTAGCTTTGCATGCAGCAGTCAGTTCTGGACAACATTTAAAAATACTTGCAAAAATCGTCACGTAGCCAGCAACATCCCAGTCCTGTGCTGTGCAAGAACTTTCTCTTGCAAACCAACTTCCCATCTTCACAGAGCACTTCCAGGTATACTCGCTTTTGCAGGTGTAAAGCTGTTTCACTCTTCCTCTATGACACCATCTAACCATCTGATTTTTGTAACTCCCCGGTGTTCCTATGTAATGGGCTTGGGGGGATTTTTTTGTTGGGTATAATGTATTCAAAGTCAACAGAAAGTATCAAATGCATAAAATCCCTGGCCTTCACTACGTTTTATTTTTTCCTAAGAAAAAGCCTCATTTTATCTTAAAACATGGGTGTGTTATCAATTCCTCTGTACCATAACCCAGAAGTAACAAGCTGCTGCTAAAGACTTGCTTGACTGCCTTCACCACAAAATCTCATTTTTGTCCCTGGCACTATCTGAAGAAAACATCCACACCACATGGGGTGGCCCTAAATGAATAAAACTGTGGAAAGTTGATGAAAACATCGTAAGGCTGTTAAGAGAAACAGAAAACAAAGGTGTAGTATGAATTTGCAGCAGCAAATACATTTAAAAAATAAAGGTAACCTCTTGGAAAATATTCTTTTACCCCAATCATCAGGCAAAGGGATCCAAATTCCAATATGAATTTGGTCCATGGCTTTGACAGGACATGTGGAGGTTTCTCAGTCTCAGGTTCCTCAAAGCCTGCAAAATCCGTAAGCTGACCTGACAACAAACATTTGGCATCTCCCAGTTTCACACAGGCAAAGAAGTGGACAGAAAGGCATAGGAATCTGGCAGACCTCAAGGTACTAGAGGTACATACAACTGACATAATCTGTCTTGACCATCTTGACCTCTTTAAGTCCTTTGACATGTTTCCACACAACATCCTTGTCTCTAAATTGGTAAAATATGGGTTTGATGGATGCACTGTTTTATGGATAAGGAATCAGTTGGATGACTGCATCCAAAGATTTGCAGTCGATGACTCAATGTCCAAATGGAGATCAGTAACAAATAGTGCCCTTCAGGGGTCTGTATTGGGACTGGTACTGCTCAGCATCTTTATTAATGACACAGACAATGGGACTGAGTGCACCCTCAGCAAGTTTGCAGATGACACCAAGCTGAACAGTGCAGTTAATATGCTTGAGGGAAGGGATGCCATCCAGAGGGAACTGGACAGGATGGAGGAGTGAGACCATGAGAACCTCATGAAGTTCAACAAGGCCAGGTGCAGGGTCCTGCACCTGGGTTGGTGCAATCCCCAATATCAATACAGACTAGGGGATGAAGGGACTGAGAGCATCCCTGCAGAGAAAGACTTGGAGATACTGGTAGATGAGAAATTAAGTATGAGCCAGCGATGTGCACTTGCAGCCCAGAAANTTGTATCCTGGACTACATGAAAATAAATGTGCCCAGCAGGTCAAGGGAAGTGATT
>VZTV01003981.1:0-22020 GCA_013400875.1 Anhinga rufa
TCCATGTCCTTCCTGTGCTGAAGTCTCCAACTACATGGGATAGAAATCTGTATAATACTCTTTCATCAGATCTGCATGTTGTTATGGCTATGCATACTCATAACTCAAGGTGTGGAAAAGCTTGGGAAACAACCTGGGTGCTAGTAGCTCCAAGCTCCAAGGTCTCTAAAAATCTAGAAAAGGTACATAACATAGACTCCTCTGTAGACTAATGGTGATGCTCAGAGACCACTGATGCTAAAAACTTCAATAAGAAGTAGCTGTCTTTGTGTGTTAATTCCAGGTACTCCTCTGTCAGATCACTGAGGGGTTTCTTAGGGTCTGTTCCAGGTTTGAGAAGGGAAAGGAGGCTTGTATAATAGTTGTGCAAGCATCACAGTCAAATCATGGAAAGCTGAGTGCCACTGAAATATATTTTGACTTCTACTTAAAAAATAATTCTTTTAGACTGGAGCTTGACTGTACCTTTTTGCTTCTCCTTTCTGGTTCCTGTCTTGGTTCCTGTATTACAACTGATATAACTGCTTGTTTCGATTTTCCTGGATCTTCACTGTCTATTGTGACCTATCAGCACTGCCACTCTTGCATCTAATTGTCCCATGAAACCACAATTACTGACCACTTACCACACTACCAAATAAGTGCTTTCACCCTTTTGCTCAAGCTTTCTCTTGGGAGGATCTCCCAGCAGGTGTCTGTAAACTTACCTTCTTCCCTGCTTTGAAACCATCATGGTGCCTGCAACACACATAACAGCAATCAGGCAACTGGCTCCTGACCACGATGCTGAACGTCAGCTCACTCTTTCTTTGTGTTTCCCTATCAATGTCCATGTTCCCACTGATGTTTCTAGTTTCATGCTTAGACTGTCTCTTCTTTTAGCCAAGAACATCTTTTGTGATTTGCTGGTACAGCACCTCATCTGCATCAAATGCAGGCTCCAGGTGAGAGTATAAGACAGTATAAGACACCAGGGCTGGATGGTCTTAGGCAATTGCTGTACTTCCCTGTGCGGGAAGACTATTGGCCAATTCCTGTACTAGAGCTCCAGGCCACCAGCAGAGGAGGAGAGGGCTGGTTCAGGTGGCCCTTCTGACCCAAACTGCTGCACGAAGAATTCTCCGGAGCAGATGGAAGCAAAGGCTGAGTAGGGTCATGTCCCACTTTCTCACTATTATAATGGCCCCTTGGTTTGCGAGAAAAGTTAAAGCTGCCCTCCGCAGCTTTTATTTGGAAGCCGCTGCCTGGCAGTCTGCCCCATCTGCTTCATCCAGGCAGTGAATCAAGCCTGTTGTACTTAAACCATTGACCCCTACTCTGAAAAATACCAGAGAAGAATAGACTTTAACTAAATCTTTCAGTAGCGCTCTCTGCCCTTATTTTTCTCCCTCCCTCCCATTGTTTTGAAGCCAAGTCACTTTTTGTTTGCTGGAGGAAGATTAAACAAAGGAATCCACCAGTGGCGCCGGGGGTTTTTGACACACGTGTTGGCTGTATCACTGGGGCAGCCTTCCAGCAGGTATGCCCGTACAGCTGCAAAGCCATTCACTGCCGAGCCGTAAAACTGCTGGCAGGTCTCACCATCTGTGAAGAAGGCTGTGTGAGAACTTCCCTTCTTACTGGATGGCTTTCAAGACAAATGTCACCGCTGACCCCATTAAGATAGCCAGTGTTCAAGAAACAGCATAAGGCATTGCAAGGCTCTTCTCTTTTCTGTCCTGGCTGAGTGGGTCATGCAGTTTTGTAGATGTTCCCGCATCAAAAATACTCGAATGCCTGTGACATTTTAACATCACGAAACACTGAGTAATTGCGTGACTCTTCCCATTGAGTGAGACACTGTGGCAAAGATTAGGGTGGGAAATTGTGGAATTTTTAAGCTACACTGCTACCATTACAGGAAAGAAAATGGGAGGGGAAAGAAAAGCAAAGCTAACCCATGGGCTAGCTTGTTTGGTAACCCAGCACAGTCTCTGGAGAGAAATAGCAATGTCCTCTGTACCTAGTCCATCACCCACAGATTTTGGTCTTGCTGTTCACAAAATAAAAAAGCTTTCTTCCTCAAAGCCCTTGCCAACAACTCTCCCATCCAACGGTGTATGAATTTCATTTCTAGCTGATTCTGAAAGGTATTGAATTAAAAGTCATTTGAAACGATATCTGACTCTTGCAACGCAAGCATCTGTAGCTAAGCCCAGGGCCTCCCTACAAATTATTGTTTCGGGTATCTCATAATCATATAGAGCAAAAAGATGTATTTCTTCTCTGTCTGTTCAGTATTCAGGTTGCATAGCTAGCCAAACATTGTTGCCCAAACATCTTTGCTTTCATGGGAAAAAGTACCTTTAAGTATGAAAAGCCAAATCATTTTATCCAAAGAGAGGAGTTGTCTTCTCTGTTCTGAACCAGTTTCATCTGCAGCCATAATAGATGCGGACAAGGGGAAATAACCACAAGGCTCCTAGTTCAAAGGCCACAGAAATCAGTGAGACATCTTCCCTTACCTTCAGTGGGTCTTGGATCATATCCCAAAAGCTGACCTCTGACTTGACAGATAGTTACTAGCCTTTCGTTCAGTTTAATGATGCTTAATGAACATGTCTAAGGCATGTTTGAGCAGTCCTAGGATGGTGTGAGCAGGAAATACACTGAGCAGTAGCATGATTTAAAGAGATAAAAGTTATCTGGCATTTTTTAAAGATTAGCTCACACCATCCAAACTTTTTAATCCAGATGCAGCTAGCTGTTATGGTTGTGTTAGCCATCTGGTACTATAGTCTTTGGCTGAAAACAGAAGCAATACGTATCACCACTGGTTTTTGTTTCCAGGAAAAAGGAACGCTGTTTTTATGATCATCCATTCATTTGGTATCAAGCACATTTCACACATGAGTTAGCTGGAGACCTGCAGTTGATATATTCTGTGGTAAGAAGAAGGGCTTTGTATGGCTGATGGTAGAAGCAGAGATGCAGAGGGAAAGGTTGCAGTTTCAGTGTAACTGGATATAATATCACTGGGGTTTTTTAGCATTCCCTTCATAAAGAGATTCTTTATTTGGTGACACATTGTCTCATATAACAAAAGGGTTTGCAGTACTTTCTGGTTTTGCAGTTCAAAGCAGATAACATCTTCAGCCATATTTTGCTAAGCATAAAAACATTTGTAATTGCTTTCCACTAACCTGCCCAGCAAAATACCAGTAACTTATTTTTGTATATCTATGCACTTGAAAACAGTGGTTTATTTTGTTCAAGTAACAGATGCGTGCAAAAAAAAATACCAGCAATAGAGAGCAAAAAGGAAACCATGAAGGCAAAGGATATGGTAGCTGCTTAAAAATGGTGTTCGTGGTACATGGCAGCACCAAATGACATCACCCAAGGGAACTTCCTAGCTTCTCATTGCAGGGGGGTTGGACTAGATGACCTTTAAAGGTCCCTTCCAACCCAAACCATTCTGTGATTCTCTCCAGGGAGACACGAAGTCTTTCTGAGAAGAAAAGGAGTGCTGCTGCCACACAATGCAATAAGGGACACCAAGGTCTCCTGTATCTTCTGTGTCCTGGAGACAGGAGTAGAGCTGGAGAAGGTCTGAAACCTCAGGTTTCACTACGTCTCCTGGAAAAAAGCTAGCACCCAAAAGGATGGAAGAAAATAACAAATCCTGGGCTCGTAGTCTGTGGCTTTGTTTGACTGATGCACGGAGTTAGGAAGCGATACGGCCCGCCAAGGATGCTCAGCTATTGCCTGCCTGGCAGCAGTTGCATCAGCTTTTTGGAGGATATGAGTCCAGCTCCCTCACAGGTTGCCATTAAAAATGCCTCCGCTCTCTATTTCACTGAAACAAACCTCTATTTCTGTCAGGTTGGTGTGTGGGTCCCTTCTCTGCTCCCAGTTATGTTCAAGCTGACCTGCGGTGCTCTCTGCTGAGAGGGTCACTGCTACCGCTCGGCTCCCAGAAAGCTGACTAACATGGAGATTTTTCCCTGTGCCATGCCTTCTGTATCAGCATAAGTAATTTCACAGCCTCAAGGGCCCCTGTCAGCACTTCCCACCTGACAATTTTACTTCAGGGCTATTGGTGGCCAGGAGATGCCTAGGAGGGCCACATGGCCTTTTCCTGAGCTGTCACTCAGCTAAGGATGATCCTGCATCCCACAGTTCTCAAACACCCATCTTTACCTTATGCATGTCTTCCAGCTATTGTGTGTCTTAGGTACCTGTCACCTCAGTATCTAAATCCCAAAGGAACAACTTAAGCAACTGAGGGGAAGCTGGAACTGGGCGTAGATTTCAGTGGAAGCTACTCATCTAACCCGCCGAGGTATATATATCTAAGTACTTGAATAGCTTAAAGGATCTGGGCTTAAGTGCTGATATGACTGTTGAAAATGGCTCCTACGTCACTTACGCTTTATTGAAAAAAATTAAGTGTTAAATACAGAGAAGCTTCAGAAATGCTGCAAATATATATATATAGCTGCACAGGCTTCTCTGAGCAACAGCAAGTTATACCAGCTAGTATAGCTGCTCACACGTCTGCAAGTATGAACAGATCAAGAGGCCCAATAATCCAGATTCCTAAAACCTCATTGGAAGAATATTCTAAGCAATAGGAGCTAACATTATGACAACAGGTGTTTACTCTTGGGATTAGAAGAGTCCACCACATTGCAGGTAGATTAGTGGGCAGCTGGATTCACCCTGTCCATTAAGATCTAATAGGACATTCTCTTTCTTAATAGGTCAAACTTTATAAATTTGGTCTTCAGAATGGTCTTGGGAAGTGTTCTGCATGGGCAAGCTCTGCTACGGTTGAAACGCAGGGCTCTGCTTGCGCTTCTCAGAAATGGCAAGCTGCCGTATGGAGGAGGGTAAGCTCTGCTTTTTGCCGTTTGCCTACTGCCCACTCACGGTCCAGCTGACTGCCGTGCTGGCAGGCTCTCCAGCATGCCCGGGCATCCCCAGGGGTATGGCTTTCCATGCGATCTGAAGTGCCACGCAGCAGCCATGCCTGCAAGCCTGCAATTGGTGCAGCGGGAAAGGCTGATCTTGAGGACAGACTTTGGCAGGCAGGAGAGACATCCCCTCGAGGGAAACTCCATGTGTTTCATTGAGAAGGGAGCTGGCAAACACACGTTTTACACGGTCCTGCTCTTGCCATTTACAGTTTGTGAGCAGTGCGGGTCAGACTGCCTGCCTGTGGTGTACCTGCAGTTGTAAAACGTCAGATCTTCTTTGTTATTTTTCTGTCTGTGTCTGTATTTGGGCTGTGTGAATCCACTGTTCATGCCTGAAGAAGAACCCTGCTAGTGGTATCAGGATTGAAAGGACTCCCCAGCCTGTCCTCTGGCTGACGGACCTGGAAACTTCCACTCACAAGTGCCTTTGTTTTGCACTCAAGTGAAGCAGCAGCTAAATCTTGTGCCTTGTCCTCAAAGTGCCTGGCAGTTTTGCTAGCTCTGGAAACAGCGTCACTGATAATTAAAAAAGGAAGAAAGTGGGGAAGAAGAGAATGAACTAATTAAATGAGCAATGTCCAACACAAATAAGGAAAGTAATGGCATACAGGGAGGCAGTGGGTGAGCTCTCCTGCCCTGCTCTGCTCAGGGCCTCGTCCATCCTCCCACTGCCATGGATTGGTGTGGCGATGTGATGGGGAGACAGCCACGTTTTGGGGCTAATATACATCCTCTATCCTCCCCCTCACAGCTGCATCTGGCCCTGCGGTGGGTTATCCTATCTCTCCAAATGTTCAAGTCATTATCAGTTTGACAAATCCAATATATATAGAAAGATCTCCAGGCAAAATCTGTATTTCCAGAAAACGAGATTCCTATACCATCTGCAGCTAATTGTTTCATACCATATTTGTCTCAGTCCTGCTGAGCCCACTCTAGGCCTGCTGAGCCCATCACTTACCCTGGTTTTACACTGGAGGAGCTCCACTGTCTTCAGCGGATTAATGCGATTAACACTTTTGTGTGCGAGAGCAGAATCCAGGGATAAAGGAGCATCCACCACTGCTGCAGATCACCCTCGTCACCACCCTAACACTGACAGGGATGCGCTTTGGTGGTGAGCGATGAGTCTGGTTTTCAGGGGAGGCAGCCAGCCAAAACTCAGGTTGAGGTGAGGAGGGGAGAGAGGTGTTGCTGCCTCTGAAATCAGATCCAAACCACGGGGCAGGGAGATGCCCACTGCAAAGGGCTGCGGCAACGGCCCCGTGCTCCCCTCTCGCCTAGGGTGATTGGCAGCATTTCCCCTCATTCAAAATTAGAGAAAACAACAGAGCTCAGCAGTAATCTCGATTCTAGAGCCTTGTTGAAACTCTAGACACACATATCTGACAGATACAACAGAGATTAATGAGCCATGACCAGAAGTTTGATTTTTCTGTCAAGTGCTCCCATCCGTTTTTAATAAACAGAGGAACAACATAAACTCCAGCGCCTGCTCTCCGTTGTTTAAACCGGGCAGGTTGCTTTTGGTACCATGTGTGTCTGAGCTGAGTTATGACTCCAAACCACTGAAAAATGCTGGGGGTTTTGGGGGTATTTTTTTCCCCCCGTTGGCCCTTTTGTGGCTGCTCTTGTGATGAGCTTTGCTCTTTGCATATTGTTTCTTTTCTCCTCAGCATGGACTGTCTGGTGTTTTTACCACTGGAAACTGTCAAGTGTAATATCATGTTTACAGCTAAATGAGTTCAATTTAGTGTCATTGGTGTATTAGCTGGAGCACATAGTGCCTAAAAAGCCCACTGCTTTGTTTTAAACAGCGCTCCACTTTATTTTTTATGAGGTTTTGGAACATGGCTTCCACATCCCTTCCAAGTACAATGGGCTGAGCCAGCTAGAGCGGAGCCCGAGGAACGTGTCGTAGTCTCTTCATGCTTCTGGTTACTTACATTACGATCAGGCATTGCTCTCATAAAATAATAATCAGTACATAGACGTCTGGATTTGTCAGGAATTCGTGGTAAAGCAGCCCCTGAGGATTTTATGCCACAGAAATGTGTTTGAGAATTCCTCTATTTTTATTTCTCACAAAGCATGATAGAAGCCACAAACAAAACAAAAGACTATCAGAGGATGGTTTATACCCTGAGGTATTTATGGGAGGGGAAAAAAAGAGAGCGAGAGAGTGCTGCCATAAATCTAACTGGCCACAGAATGTCACTCTTGCTCCATGCAAATAAAGCTGAAAGGAAATTTACCTGGTAATATAAAACCTAAGTCTTAAGGAAGGCAGCTCAGGCAAGCTCTTCCCTGTAGAGAGAAGAAGTATGGCTACGCAGGCAAGTACGAGTGGGTACGCACGCCCACTCCCACAGGGAACTGAATGATATGCCTGAAGAAAATACCTTTGCAAACAGCCAGAGCTCTGATCCAGGTCTGCAACCAAAGCCTAATCCTGCAGATGACTCTTCTCCCGAAGGGTCTCACCAATGGGGCTGGGCTTGGGGGCTTTGAGGGAGAAAACCCCTGGATCCTAATAACAGTCCCCACACTGAGAGAGGCATGCACAGAAAATCCAGCCTGTGCTTAGGGCATTTCAGTCTCCCTGCTGAAAACACCTGATTTTCAGTAGGATTCTGGCTTTCAGTGAGGTCCTTTCTGAGATGCAGGATCAGGGCCACGGAGGAACAGGCTAGACTATGTTATTTCAAACAAAAGCTCTTGAATAGAAAGCACTCTCAGTTTCAAAACATGAAATAAAAGCTGTCCTGAAATTGAAATTGTCCTTGACTTGATGCCGCCTACAACTGAAATTGCCACTAAATTTAACAGACCGATGCTTAGCATTTAATTGTCCCTGAAAAGAAGTCACTGTCAGGAAGGCACAGTATCAAAAACCAAATCTTTTATTTTTTAGTCAGGGCTTTGTTTCAAGTAGCAGGTACCTGCTTCTCCACTCTGTGACCTTGACTGGACTAGGACACAGAGCTCACCCCCCCATGCAAGGCAGGGACACCACCGTGGTGCCACCTCTATGTAGAGGGGGAAGCCCACCAGGGAACCTCCGCGTTCCTCCTTTGGGAAAAAAGCTTTCCCTGGGGCCCAAAATGAGACTGGGGAAGCAGAGCAGGGATTATCTGCTGGTCCCCAGGGATGGAGAGATCTGGGTCTGAAGGACTGAGATCCCCCGGCTTCCAGCTTGTCAAAGCTTTTCTGGAGAAGATACTAGAGCTTGCCTGATCTGTCTGTGGTCTGCTGAAACACATTTTTACAGATGAGCAGAGGTGAAAGAAAATGTTTTTCTGCTCTTGTTGTGTTTTGCATAACTACATTTCCTGTCTCAGATTGGCCCCAAAAGTGCAAATTTTGAAAAAAAATTGAATATAAAGAATAAAATACAAAAATTTAGATCAGCTCAAAAAGAAGTTAGTTCTGAAATGTTGCTCTTTGGTAAGCTTTGAAGTGTTTTGACAAGTAATTTTTTTCAATGTTTCTGGTGTACGTTTACTTAGATTTCAAAACAGAAGCTTACTTTCAATCTAAAAATTACATCTTTTCTTTTGAAAGTATAGAAAGAGGATATTTTGATAATTTTTAAAAACATTCTCCAATTGTATTTGAATATGGCATATTCATAAAAAAATCCCCTCTCCTCCCTAAGGCTTTGATTTTGACAAATCCACATTTTCCAGTGAAAAACATTTCCCAGAACACTTCCCAATTTTCTCTAATATTTACATCTGTTCTTCTCTGAGAATGTGTCACAGCTGTAGATCAACAGGAATCGCACAGAACACGGTTGATTTATCGTCAAAGTAATATTTCTAAATCAACTTGCATTTAAGAGTAGTGAATAGTACATGTCCATATAACAGCAATGTATCATAAGGATTTTGTACTGCTTTTATATTTCTTACATTTCTTTTGCATAATTATACACGATTCATGTGTAATTGTAATTTTTACAATTATTTTACATAATTACATGTTATTAGAGCTGAAATTTGGGCAGAGTTAAAGACTGCGAGCCAGATCCTTAGTGTTTCAGGCACCCACCCTGATGGCATCATCTGTCTCCAGAGCTGGGCAAATTGGACCAAAAGGGACTACTGTCCTCCAAAACTAGGACAACCCCATAGTGATACATGGCTGTGTGTGAAGTGGCAAAGAAAAGGAAAGCTGTTTGTCTCTGCCACTTTTATCCTTAGCCACAGCTTTGGCCTTGTGTCGCGTGATCCCGGTTGGACACGGAGCTCCCAGGGAGTTGAAAGGAAATTCATGGGAAGCTGCACACCGCTCTCCTGCATCTGTCCCCAGATCTGCCTTCCTCTCCGGCCCCCAAACCACAGGCACTCGGATGCAAGGCAAACCTACCGTGGGGCTTCCGTTTAGTCCCGGAATGTTGATTCCTCTGGCAAAAAAATAAAATTTTCCATGCACTTGGTAAATAAGGGGAGGAAGGGTCCCACACGCAGCAACCGTGGGGCGTTTTCTTCACCTTCACCAGGCGGCTCAGGCATTTTCTTCATAAGAGCGATTGCTTAGTGGGACACACTGCCCTCTGTGAAGGTGAACATTAATAAGAAGTTTAGCTCCAGGGCTTCGCCAGTGCCTGCTTTTTGGCTGGCTTTCTGCTCCTCAGAGCCCAGGAAGGCCTCTGTTGGCTGAGGCTCACTGGTGGGTGCATGCTTTGCTTCCCTGGTTGGATTATCCCTCATCCCCTCTGCATTTTAAGAGATTCGGTGGGCCTATTAACAGCTTCTACCTGTTTTAAGACCTGTGACAGGAGGCTGAATGGCTCGCTTCATGCGGCCCCATTCGCCCGCCGCTCCTGCTAGCGGTGTTGACATGATTTATGTAAATCATAAAACGTGGCGAGGTGACCTCACGAGTGTCCAGCTCTCCTCACGCACGTCTCCGGGCAGAAGGGCTAGTATTTATAAACAGTGGTATATTCACATCTCAGTAACCTGCTTTATTTACACTGCTCACACAGGGCCGCTACTGCACAAATGAAATATTATTCCCTGCCATGTGCATTTCGTTTTTCTGTCGGCTGTGTGTTTTCTTTCATGCATTGCCCTCACTGTCGGTGAACTTGTCAGCAGCTCTCCCCAGCATGGGGCTGGGGAGAGGGGAAGGGGGAGAGTTATATTTGCTGCCATTTCCAGGGCAGGGCAGTGACAAACAAGCACAGGACCCCTGGCCATCAGACTAGCAAAGCCCACGTCAGGGCTGCAAGCTGCACCCCAGTTTCCACAGGCTGGAGGGGAGCAAGCCAGTCCCCTTGCGTTAACAACATGTGAGGCTGCCGCGACACAGCCCTTTGTCACAGCCGGACCCCCTGCCTCGTGGCACCCCAGCCCATCGCATCCTCCGCTTGCTGTGCCGCTGCTGGTGGTACGCTAGCTCCTGAGAGCTCCTGGTCTTGGCCGTGCTTTGATGAGGGCAGCCGAGAGTCGAGCCATAATCAGGCTTCTCAGGCATCTGGATATGCCTGAACCAGCTGGAATTTTCTAGCAAAGTCATCTTTTCGCAGTTGTTTTTAAGGAGATCTTTTTACTACAGTCTCCAAAAAGCTCATTTCTGGCTCATGAATTAAGACAAAAATGTCTTCTCTCCCAAAATAATCACAGTAATGAACTCAACAATAAAAGCTGCTTATCACCCTTCTGGTTTTGGGGGTTTTTCATATTTTCTTTTTGCCACTAATTAAAGAAAGGGAAGGAAGGTTTAATGCTTTTTAAAATATCTTGTTTAAAGTTGTGTCTGGTTCATTATCTCCCCAGCTTCTGTTGTTTTGAAAATGTCTTTTTTTTCTTTTTTTTTTTTTTTTAATTTTCTCATCAAGATGTTTATGGTAAATACCAACTTATGAACAAGTCAAGAAAATCAATAGCTGGAACTCCGTCAATCTCAAAAGACTGCATGCGTTTCAAAATGAACTCCACGGCCTGAAGCTCTGGAGGAGAAAGAGCTCTCTATTGCCTTTACTGATGGAAAGGGAAAAGTATCTCATAAAAAAGCTCCGTTTCTGTAAACTGCATACGCATGACTCCCCTAGCGGCACTTGAACGACATCTAAATCATGGGGCCCCAGAGCACTCACCAGCTTCTGGATTCAGATGCACGTTCTGGCCACATCCTGGCCGTGTGCAGGGATGGGACCTGTGTCTAAAATGGATACTCCTTCTCCTGTCCCGTACCGGGGTTTCCACAGGAAGAAAGCGCCCGTGTCTGGACAGGGAGGGGACAGTCAGCACTGTGAAACGTGATGTAGGTAGGGAACATCTCTCCGGTATCTGTTACAAATCAGAGTGGGGCAGAGCTAAGGAAGGCTCAGGATTCGGGCAGTCACTTATTTGCTGGGTACCCCAAGAAAGCTTAGCTGCCAACCTGGGGTCGCGGGCTGGCAGGTCGTGTGGGATGGGGAGCTGCTCTGCTGGGGCCAGCAGGCACATCTGGAAGCAAATATTTGGCTTGCGGCTGCAGCCCATGTGTCAGGTTTGGTGTGTGTCTGGAAAAGTGTGCTGCGAGGACCATCACCCTTGGGACTGGGGCAGGGAGAGTGGGAAGAGCCAGATGACTGAAAAAACTTGCTAAGGGAAAGTACTTTTCTCTTTATGTGCTTGTATATCCTCTTACCTGGCCTCCCAGGTTCACAGCTGCATTTGCTTTCCCCTCATAAAGATTTCCTTTTTTTGTTGTTGTTATTCCCAGAACATGGTGAGGGAATTTCTATTTGTTAAAGCCACTCGGCAAGGCTGTGGTAAGCCTCACTGGTTTGCTGCTTGGGATCACAAGGTAATTTAGTTATTTGTCAAAATGCACTTGTTGAAACCTGGGCCCTTTTGCGTTTCCCCATCTTTCAGAAGGCTTTTAGGAAGGGTCTGATTCTGCTCAGCCTTCCTGACAGAAAACAGCCCTTTTTTCCTAGCGGCAGTGGGCTTGCCTATGCCCAGCCTACGTAAATAGAGGTAGCAGAATCTGGCTTCAGGAAATTTTCAATATTCTTGGAGTATATAATAAATTATTTCAGAAATCTAAACGACACTGAAATGAAGAATTGCCCCATTGAACCGAAGGGAAATTTGGCTGGGGAACCCCCACATTTAGTATTTAATATTTTGAAAAATATCAATATTCTCTTCAGTTTCTAGTTGAGGAACTGAGACCACATTGTAATTCTTACAAGATGGATTTCCTGCTCTCACTCAAGGGGTTTTCCCCATAAAGTTTGGTAGGAAGTGTGTTGAGCCTCATTAACTCTCATCTTGTTGCTGAAACAGCTCTGGAAACTGTTGGAGCTGTGTAGTAGGCAAAGCTACCTTGGCTGCGTGGACAGCAGTGAGGAATTGCTGTGAGGTGAGGTGAACCAAGATACAGTGAAAAGCAAAAGCAAATCAAATACGATTGCAGAGGAAGTTTGTCTCCAGCAATACATACTGTACCCCATCGTTCTTATGTGTCAGTACCTAACATCAGATTTCCTTTCCAAAATCAGACAGGACTGAGTTGAGAACTAAGGAGCCCATTTCGGAGGGCTATCCTTTGAGATAGCTCCACTTTTATTCCTGTTATATTTGACTGTCCACAGAATCTCCATAATGTCTCTATAGATCTCAGAAAAAAAAAATATTTTGCTTTTTCTCTCTCCATCATCTGTTTTACCCTGCCACCATTCTGTCGGCTTCTGTAGAGCTGCATCTCATTTACAGAGGGGTGCAGGAGAGGAGAGCTAGAGCCTTTGCATTTGATTTTTTACACACTGCACATAGTCTTCCTTTATCCCTACCCCGGTCTAGCTCTCAGTGAAACAATTAGAAAATCGCCTTGAGGATCTGGCTCTGAAAACACTTCAGCACCTCCTAAAGAGAAGACAACAGGAGCCAGCAGTGCTCAGGATACTGCGTCTCACAGGACTAGACTGGGATCTTGCACACATTCTATTTTATTCCCTGGCTCAGGGCTGGGATAGCCCACGTACATGACTCCAGATGCTAGCAATATAGAGTACATTGAAAGCAGAGGTGGGCCAAAATGTTCTCTTTGGACTTATTTGGGAGTACAGGAAAGTACAGATTGAGATTCAGGGTGTAAACTTTCCCAATGGAAAGGCTGATACAGGTAGTGCGATTTCTAGATGGAGGGAGGCTGGGGAAAACCTGTTCCCCTCCAGCATATCTGCTGCATGATGTGAGCAGCGACGCTTTCTAACCCGGCATCAGAAATTCTGCCTAGGATGCCGTGTATGTTTTAGCGCTCAAAGGAGAATAACATGGTATTGATGTCCAACTATGCGGGCCTTAACCTTTTAGCCCAGAGGGACTTCTGGGGGCTTTGTCTGAAGAGCACCCGTAGGGTCAGGGCACAAATTTGCAGGTGCAAAATAGCATTTGCAACTACAGATCACAAAGGTGCAAATGTCACGTTCTGGTCTTTTGCTCTGCCATCCGCCAGGCTGCAGGCAGAAAGCCGGGCGCTGCGCAGAGCTCTGGGAAAACCTGTGATCCTAATTGTTTAATAACATTCTAGTCAAAGGACATATGTCCTCCTCCTTCTGTGATATGCATTTTCATTTTCTGGCTGGGCTCGGACACCGCCTCTTTCTGACAGTTTCTCGAATCGCAACCTTCAGAGTCTGTGTGTGGCTTCTCTTTCTTTCTGCATCCAGTCTAGAGGTTTTACAAACCCCCCACCAAGGTGGATGAATTATTTCAGATCGCACTGACACCTGCATTCTTTTACCTTTCTGTGTTCCCAAAGAGCTGTAATATTTACCAACGAGAATATCTTCTCAATCTAATCCAATTCTCATGAATATCACATGAGGCTACCTCCTGCAAGAGACAGCCTTAAGATGTAATGCGTGTTTTAGTGCTTACTGTCTTCCTTCCCTTGTCCTTATTTTGCCTTCAGAGGGACTGTGTGAGAAGGTGTGTGTGAGAAGGGCGAAAAGACACGGGCCTTGGAGTGCAGACCTGTCTGAATTAACTTAACCATGAGTGCAGCCGAATATTTGCTATCCGGAGAGCATGCAGTACAGTGATTGCATTTATTAAACATGTCAGGGTAATTTCCAAACTCCAGCACTGCCACAGCGCTGTGAGAGAAGGCTTGTATTGCTGTACAAGTCCAGCTTGTCTGCCAACATGTCTACCCATTCTGCAGGTGTATGAGTTACAGCCCAAGGCAAAACTATCCATGCCTTCCCCAAAGATCTCATGGTGCTTCTGCGGGCCAGATGGTTCCAATTTGAGGCCTATGCTCGGTGATGTAGCTGTATTGAGTTTCTTCCCTGAAACCAACAAAACCTGCTTTAGCATTTTGCTTGGATTAAAATATTTGTCCCTTTTTTCACAGGGCAGAAGAGGGACTCCTGAAGCCACTGAAGGAAGGAAATCATTACAGGGTTCTACAGAAGTAGGTCATGTGCTACAGCTGCTCATAGTTTAAGAGGAAGAAACATGGGACCTCAAACATGGAACATGACTCCTTCAAAATGCTTGAGAGCAACCCAAGAAAAACATCCTCAGAGGCTTATTTAATAAACATTATCTGTAATAGTCTCAATGTGTGCTCATGTTTCCTTAGGAGTTTGCACCTACTTCCCAGAGCTAACAAGATTCCAAAATAGAGCACAGAATAATTTAATGAAAAGGATTTAATAGTTTGTGTTAAAGCTAATATGGTCCATTAGGAGCTGTCATTTTATAAACAATGAAGATATGTTACCCTCTCTATTGCTGTAAAACCATTCCAAGCAAGGTTTGTAAACAGTCAGTAATGATCTATAGAACATGCACAAAAGACAATTAGAGCCACATTTGAAAAATGTGCTTTCCCTCCCATTTGATTTCTTTTTAAGTAAACCTAAGAGCAGCATATATGTATGTAGATGGATAAATACATAGCATAAAGACCGCATATATATATGTGTGTATATATATGTATGCATATGTGGATTTCATTAGCAATCATACAATGTTCATTATCTTAAAAGCACTGCTATTTCCAGAGTCAAAAAATGCCTAAAGTGAACTGTTAAATCAACTGAAAAGTTTTTTTTAATTATAGTCAAAGTGTCACTTCACTGCGGCTTTTTTTTCCCCAGCAAACTAACGTTTTTGTGAAGACTCAACCTGCTTTCTTCAACAACTGTGGACACAAAAGATTACGGACCATAATAGCGCCAATTTCAATTGGCAGAGTTTATTTCTTCACAAGGAGACTTAATGTAACCGTAAAACTTGTACACAAGTTAAAAAAAGGCGTGGGGCTCCTGATGCTTAGTGCTGTTTTCCACCAGCGTGATCCCAGCAGACAGCAATGCTGTGGGGCTGGGAGGAGGCATTGCAAGGGGCACAGACTGACCCCAACATCCCTCTCACCTGTGTGCCTGCCCCGAGTAAAAATGGTGCCACTGCTGCCTGCCGACCCCTTTTTCCAAGCTGTCTTCTGGAAGATGCCTTGGTGGGCTGGGTGAGAATGGAGGGACGGCCACCAGTGGTCATGTGCCCCAGCCACGCTTCAGTGCCAGCGTGGCCCCCTGAGAGCTCCTGGGACAGCCACAGTTTAAAGCAGCCTGAGAAAGAGAGGGACAGAAGAGCTGCCCGGCTCAGGTGTCGTCCTCCCCCCCTCCCCACACCCCCATTTTTTGGAAGCCAGGCAAGAATGAAGTATGAGAGAAATCAGACCTAATGACTACAGGGGAGTTACTTCTGGTGTATAGTGAGGTAAGTGTTTGGAAAATCAGGTCCATAAAGTGCCTTTATTCCTTATTACTACATGATCTAGAAGCAGATGGAATAGTCAAAAGATGACTAACTTGGTAAAAGAAAATGGATACAACCTTATTATTTATAAAGTGAACTCCTCATTAAAAAGGGGCAGCTTTTTCAAACAACATTTAGATTCTCACTCAAGAAAACAGGCAGGAAAGAAACTTCAGACTGAGGTCTCTCTGTTACACATTTACTTTATAAAGATTTATCTGAGCTACTTCTGTGAGGTTTGTGCAGTGTCTTAGGACTGCCAGGTGCTTGAAAGCCAGGTATATGGAAATCCTGCTAAAAAGCTGAGCAGATACAGAAATATAAAGAAATAGAATCAAATCTGGGTAAGATTTAATCTGTATAAAGAAATAGAATCAAATCTGGGTAAGCAATTGCAGCAAGTGTTAAACTATCGTTTTGACAGATTTAATTATTCAGTATATTTTGCTGCTTCTTTTTATAAAGGGTTGGTCATTATTTGAACATAGGGTTGGGCTGAGATAGAACATTGAACAAGATGAGATCCTACTTGAAATCCCATATAAATCATAAGGAGGATGAGGCAATATTATCTGTTTCTTCACGTGACAGCAACACCAAAAAATTACACGGGAAAAAACCCACAAATGTGCTGTTTGGGTATTCCCTTCTTTCTTATAGCATGTTTAATTTCTCAGGTGAATAAGAAAGGAAACAATTTTACATCTGTATTCTCATCTACTGTCAATGGATTTCACTAAAATGAGTATTACTAATTTACAGCGCTGCCTTGGCTGGCTTCATGATAGCACACTTAAAGAGGCTCAATCCAGTTTCCTTGTTGGTCAGTAGACATTTTTAAAATATTTTTAATGGGAACTGCAATGAGTGTGATCTAGCATTAAATCCATGTCTAAGATTATTCAAATCTGCTGCTCGAGTGCTAGGGAAAACTGAAAAGAATTCACAAACCGCCCTAAACAGGAGAGACATTTGTGGCATGAAAGTACTTTGTCAGCTTATGCCATCATTGTCACAGGCAAAAAAGCACAAATTAGTTGTTTTCTAATAGGAGACATCCAAATAAAACTGATGTTAATGGACGAAGGTAGAGCCTAGTAGAAGAAGCTGAGAGGACATGTGAAGTCTGAGGGTGCATCTGAACACCTAGCATCCTGGGATTCATCTAACTAAACGCAGATGTTTCCATCCAAGATGTTTACACCACTTAAGGATCCTTTTGAAGTCAGTACAGAGAAATAGGCATTTCTAGGAGGTACCTATTCATTATCTCCTAGGGCTGACATTTACATTTAACCAGATGAACTGAGTCTTCAAAGCATCTATTTCCCTCTTTTGACACTGAAGGGATCCAAGGAATCTACCTCAGGGGGTGTCAACGTGTACAGGACAAATGTCGGAAGTTAAGGGCTGAGGGAGCCCATCCCACAGTCTACAGAACTACTCTTGCAATTGCACAGAATACAGAAGGATACAGAAGCGTACTGCACTGCTTCACATTCTTTGAAGTGGGAAACATCTAGATTTTACCAGTCCTGAGTTTCTGTTGTACCATTGTTACTGGTTTTGACCCAGACAGATGGATTTGTTTTAAGATTGCTGATATGTGCAGTATATTTGCGGTATATTGCAGTATTTATGTCTTCGACTCGGTGTGCACAGAGCCAGTCTCATAGTTTCAAATGTAATTTAAAAATTTCCGGCTACCTGATGGTTTTTAAATGAAAATTATTAACAAAGAGATAATTTTAGTTTTTTACCCAAGTTGATATGTTTCCAACGTTTACTTACTTTTTAAAATTCCCTTATGGCTGGAGAAGATTGAAAGAGGGGGTGCGGGATGGGAAAAGAGATTCCTGTGTTCACATTTGCTTTGCTTTCAAGGAAAATTTCAGTGCTTTAGATTTCTTCCTTCCCATGTAAAAGAAGGGAAAACAAAATATCGGTGCCAGGGACAGGTGCCTCTAATGTATTCTTGTCAGACATGCTGGGAACAGGAGAGCTCTATTTTTGAAATACTACTGTTAGCTACATTACGTGGAGGTCTTGTTAGCGGTAAGCAGCAAATTGGTGTTTAGCGATGCAGGTGACAGCACTTATTAATTTGGGGGAAAAGGAAAGAAATCTCCAAATTCTCAGGGAGACAGGCATAGTCTTGTGTGTCAATATGAGGAATTTATGCAAGCATCCTCTCATTCTAATGAGGTAGAAAAAGCAGTACTGCAGAGACGGTAGTAAAATAACAGCTTATGCCCTGATTCAGGAAACATGTACTTAAGCCATCTTTATGCAGGACAGCACTTAATCCTCCGCTTAACTTTGACTTACATGGGTGCTTATGTGGTATCTCAGGTAGGGATGACTAAAGACTGGGATGAGCAGTGCCTTAATTAATAACAAATTCAGCTCTGCATTCATCTAGTAATAACAATAACAATAATGGTAATGACAAATTGCAGTTAGGTAGCTACTTTCATTTCAATAGATCAAGTATTAAGCTGCACAAACACTAATGGCTTAAGGTTCCCTGCATTTCTGAGCTGGGAGGAGGTTTGGTCATTCTTCTATGGTGGCAGAGCACCTAAAGATGGCCGGTGTGAGCATCACACCACTATAGTGTCTAAGATGAAGAAAGCAATGAGCTGGTCAGCCTGCTTGGTCTTCAGCAGCGGATTCCCGGTATGCTCACTAGGCAGTCTGAACAAACTGCAAAAAGTGAAAACTGTCCATGAAGACAGTCTGTGGCAGAACACAGAGATACTGGGGGGTCTTGAGCCCCTCAGGCCATCGTGCAGTCACAAGAGCATCCTTCCCATTGTCATCATCTAATAACATACAATGGGGATTTTAATTTAATTTACTGTCTTCATTTGAAACAAAAGCATTGAAATTTGCATCACCAGTGCAAATTTTTTCCTTTAAAACAAACCGATTTGGAAAGAATAGAAGCATGAGATATGTCTGGTTTCTCGTCTGGGTTACACTCCAAACTTTGATGATCACACCCAGATGACTAAAATAATGAAGGTGATAGATTAGTGTATTGATGCATAATCACTGTCTAGCCTGCAAAACTTATGAGCTGCATGATTTTGAGAACAATTACTTGTAATTAAAGCAACACTGCTCCCCCCCTCAAAGAAATATTTTATGGATAACACCAATTAATTACATTTTTCAATGAGAATAGCTCTTAAATGCCTGTGCTGCTATTTATTTCTGACCACATTCAGAATTCTGAAGAGATATGAATTATGTATTGTTTAGCAGTATTATTTTGGGTTTGGGATTGTAAAAAATACCTCCCTCATTTTTGATAGCATCTCTTGAATGAATTAAAAGCTAACCACTTCCACAGGGTGAGGATATGAACTGACTCTCATAATGATGAAAGGGAGTTTTTAGCCAGACAAACATTGTCTGATGAAGTCAATATATCTATCCAGCTCAACTATCTGCTTATTTGCCTCTTTTTGATTTTCCACACCCTTCAAAGATAGATTTGGTGAAACTAAAAGGCAATCTCATGCCTCATGGAAAGAAGAAATCTACCATTATGTTAACTAAATGTTACTACATTCGCTTTTAAAAAGCCAGAGCATATCTTTTTTCAGTCTAAAACATGGTGTAGGTTTTCCTTCCACTGAAGTTGCAGTATAGGGTTATAGCTGATCAGCTATATTAGAATATTGCTGTGGAAAAGGTTCTTGCAGTCGTCTAGTTCTACATGTTTGAGCTATTAATTTAAACATGAATGGAAAAGTGAGCTTGGCATCTGAACCCTGGCTTAATATTCGAAACTTCATATAGATCTGAAAGAGTTGTACAAAACAAAAGAGGATAGGAACCATCCATGGTTTAGTGTTTCTAAAACTTCAGCTTAACCTCACTGATTCTGCAAAAATAAACTCTACAGTTCATCTCTAAGTAAAATAAAATACAAAGCCTGAGCTTTATTCTAAGAGATGTTGTGCGTATGCAATTCGCATTCAATCTTTTCTGCCCCTTCTCCCCTTCCCTATTTACCACTGAAGCCTTTAAAAATTTGGGTTTGGTAACCACATCTATCTGACACCTTTCCTTCTGGCAGCTGTGGTTCCCTGGAGAGATAGATAGGTCTCACTCTCTTTTCTGCTTCAAAACAGTGAGTTCTCACTTCCTAAAAACGGCCAGGCTTTTCCTGATAGATCTCTTCCCAGGTTTGTACACTGGCAGCCTCATGAAGTGGTGTTTTCTCCCCAGAACCTATCTTCCGTGTGAATTGCCATCCTCATCTCGGTAAGTGCTCTGCAGAACGCAGCCACGGCAGCTGCCAAGAGAGGAGCAAGGACTGGACTCCTCCTACCTTCCCAGCTTGTACCTGCCACCCTGAAATTCTGGCTCCATTGGCACATGGAAAAGGGAAGCATCCCCTGAAAATGCCCGTGTACCCAACAAGCATATGAACAGCTGTACCCAGAGAAAAGCATATTTAATACATCATATATGTCACTTGCCCTGGGAACAAAAAGCAAGACAAAACTTCCTTTATAATCAGTCAGCAGTCTCAGCAGAGAAACTTGTCAATATAACCACACACTCACTTGTGAGTGGTAAAGACTGAAATCATGGCCTTGATTCATTTGTGTTTTTCTGATCTGTCACACCGAGGTCTCTGCAGCAGCTCAGCCACCCAAGGAACAGCATGCTTTGGCGCTCAGACTTTTCCATGACCCACAGAAACATTCTCCGTGTCTGTTTTGGCAGCTGGGTGTAACTCAATCTGCTATAGTATCCACGCTTAGACAATTCTACGAGTAAGCAAAACAGCTACTGTTTTCATCTTACCATGTTTTTCATAGCATCTGGATGTTGAAATAACACTGCCAAAAAATTGACATCTTCTGCTTTGACAATGGTTGCTCCTGATCGTACGCAATAATACATGATCTCAGGCACAGCAAGGGGCCCAAGCCTCGGCTTTCTGACGTGTCAGTCAGTCCTCAGCACCTATCAGGCACACACACACACTGCCGCTAGCCAGCAAGTTCAAGCACCTCCTCTTGAAAATAGCTGCAGTGACACTGGAAAAGGAGGCATGTTTTCCAGAATGTTGTGAACTTGTGAAAGCAATTCTGCAACTGAAACTGAGAATAGCCCTCGCAATCGCTACCCCTCTCAGGCAGCCAGCTCACTCTTGGGTGCTATAAATACACAGTAATAAACTGTACCAAGAAACCATGATACAGTAATGTTACAGTAAATTCTGGTGGAATTGCTTTTGAGGTGCACCAGCCTGTGAAAGAGGAAGAGAAATGGGAGACACTCACATGTTCGAGGGAATGAAGAGGAAATACCTTCGCAACCTCATTTCCCTACCTCTGAACACAGCTCTCCTGTACTTTGTCTGCAGCCTATGGTGCCCTGGCAGCCCATTCATGCACAGAAAGACTTGGCAGAACACATGGTTACCCTTACACTGAATTCTTTCGCCATGTGTGTTTAATATATCTCTGTGATCTGATTCAAGTAGAGCAGATTTGAATATCTCATTATACGGAGACCAATATGTCTTCATACACACAGTAATTATATTGTTTATTCTGATGTTAGAACACTGGATCTCTCGCTGAAAGTCAGAGGACTCGCATACATTTTTCAGTCACTTAGACATAAGTGACTACGCTGACATTCAAATTCTAAACAAATTGCTAATGAGCTTCCCCACTTCTTTTTTTTCTCCCCAAAAGCAGATTTCTCAGCCTCTGAGAGAAACAGAATGGAAGAGCTTAAATGAGAAGATGCACGCACATGACTGCAGTCTAAGGAATAGAAGCCCATTTCTCAGCCAGTGTGAACTGCCAGAGCTGTGTTGGCTCCTTGGGGAGAGGGGAAAAGGCAGGAGAAGCAAGGGAATGGAAATACTTTAACCACACTTCAGATGTCTACCTTTGTACTTGGATTTTGTAACGAAGATTTATCTAAGTCTTAGCAAGTAAGTGTTTTCCCCTAATGGAAACACAGGCTGCAGTCAGTTGTTTCTTTCCTTTCTGTGCCTCACTACTTTTTTATTTTGTAGTAGCCTTTTTGTCCTGATAATACAAATTGTACTTGTGATGCTACTTAATGTGTACTCTTTGGGGTTCCCAAACAATGACTGGGGGTGCTTCGGGACTGCAGTGTACACTCTGGACATAGACACACACAGGATAGACTGGAAGATTAGGCAACAGCTTATGTGACCAGAAGTGAATTTTGCAGTTTAAAGGACATGCCTGTGACCATCATGACTACATCAGTAGACAAGG
>VZTV01003982.1:1122-18042 GCA_013400875.1 Anhinga rufa
GGAAGAGACGAATTGTTTTAGGTTGTTTGTTGGGTTTTGGGTTTTTTTTTTCCCCCCTTCAATGGGAGCCGGAGGCCTCTGCTTCTCAGGGCCTCCGCCCGGGGCGCGGCGCCCGCGTCGGTGAGCGGGCCCGTCCGCGCCGGGCGCGCAGAGCCCGAAGCCGCGGCAGCCGGGAGCCGCTGCGAGGGGGTTTCACCCGAGGCTCGTCCGTCCCGCGTGCTTGAAGAGTGGCTCTAAAATGTTGACGGCCTGGGTCAGGGATGAGCAGGCCAGTTAGGCTGAAACTCTGGGTTTGTGTTTTGACCACAATATGAATTAGTTTTCCGAGGTGAAGTGACTCTCCCAGTTGTTTTGGCATGTAGAAATCGGTTAGAGTTAGAAAGCTGGCTTTAACTTACACAGGCAGCAGGTTTATTCTCTTAACTATAGATCGTATGCAGCTTCCTGTTTATCTCCTCTGAAGTGAAAGTTTTCTTAATGTCATCTTCTTCCTTACTACCCCCAAAATAGGAATGCAGATGTATTCGTTGGTTGTTAGTTGTCACAAAGCCTCATAGCTGATCGTGACAATCCTTACCGTACTACCGTTTAAGACCCTCAGACAGACAAGTGTAGACTGTTACTGCACTGATACTTCCGTGTCTTGTGCTTGAACCTATTAGAGGAATCTCCCCAAACAGTAGGTGAAGTAAGGCATACACTTAAGTGTGATCATTTTGGAGTCCCATAGAGAAATGCTTTTACTTATTGTAGTTTGTTAGGTTTCGCTTTTGCTTCTTTTCATCCCAGTGTTTGAGATGGGCTACAGCATAGTAAAATACATCATGTCTCATTCCACTGAAATGCCATTTTACTTTAGATTTAATTCTAGATAACCATAGCTACAGTCTCCCATAATTTTTACAGGTTATGTCCTTCATGTCCCTTTGTAGGATGCAAAGTCTGGAGTGGAGTATATGTGACTGTCTCTGCCTTTTCAGGGAAGGTGAAACTTTTTTCACTGAGTCAACTCCTCTCTGCCATTACTTGCCTTCAGTGTCTGTGCTGCTAGGTGGAAACAGACCTCAGCTCCCTTCGTGGGGTATCTCCCCACTGAGCTTAGAGCAGCTGTGTTCCTTTTGATCATTCACTAGAAGGTCAATAAAGCAGAATTTAATATAGAATCAGATTTTTGGGTCTCCAGCACCTAGGTGCAGCAGATATTCCTGGAGATTATGTAAATTGGAAGAAAAATTATTCTCTTGCAGAGAGGTAAAATTAATTTCAGGATTGGAGCTGCCAGCTCCAAGTTGGCATTACATTTGTTGGAAAAGCAGCTGTTCAACAAATCTCTGATGGCCTAACTTTCCTTCCACTGTAGTAGCTCTACTGTGAATTATAGTGAGCCCAGCATTTCTCTAGCCAGTGTTGCCTAAGGTGGCTTGAAGGTTGACCAAACTGTTGCTGAGCTGTTTTGCAACAAGGAAGAAGGCAAAAGAAAATTTTAAGGTAGTCTAGCACTTCTTCCATGCTGTGGGTTCTTCACCCTGGGAGCTGTGAATATTTTGCCAGCTCGTTGCACTGCTGCAATTTCTGACAGCCTGGCCATTGGTGTAAAAGCCCGCTCTGAAACTGTGCTGTGCGGCACAAGCATGTATTAATGCCACTGCAGCAGCAGGAGTAGGGAGCCCGAGAGCACATGTGGAAGCAACCTCACCAGGCCTAAGATGCTGTGAACAGAGCGAGCTCTGTGCAACAGATCAGGTCTGTTACAGTGCTGGATCTGTGTGTTCATAAGGACCTTAAAGCATTGCAGTTCCAAAATAGCTTTTATGTCATGTAGCTGTAGCTGATATCTCCAGCATTGTACTCTTCCTCAGTCCCAACAACTTTCACTTCACCAGACATAAAAATTCAAGCAGATAAACATTCCCTTTTGAATATTCTCAATCTTAAGTCATGGGGCACTAATAAATCAAGCATTGTACCAAACTAAAGCTAGTTAAGTTACTGAAGAAACCTCTTTTCCTTTTTTTCCCTAGATTAAAAAAAAAATAAAGTCACCATTTTGATCCTGGCTTCTGTTAATGTAGTAATCTTCCATGTTTACTGAATACATGCATGAACAATGTTAAAGGTGGTCTTTTGTTGATTTTGAGTTTTATGATTGCTCCTGTTGCATAGTTCTAACATGATTCTTAAGGCAAAAAATTGTTCATCCTAAAATGTATATAGTTATCAGGATTTTCAGGAGCAATCTAACAATCTGAATGTTTGTGATAAATAAGCAACACGAATAACATGGGAACAGACCCATCCATACTACTGCAGACAGTGGTCTTGGTCTTCCCTAACGCTTGAGTATATTCAGGGTTGGAGTTTTGCTGGTATTTTCCTTTGCACTACTACTCGTGCTCCACAGGGGGGTAGCAAAAGGAAATAGGAGATCTGTTAAACGCTTATATGCTGAAGTGCTTTTACACCATCTGGTGTGGAAAGCTTTCTCGGAGAAGTATTTGAAGACCTCTGCTTGGTGACAAAAAATGCTTGTTGAGCCAGCTAATATAGTGATTGAACAAATGAGGTGTCTATGAATGTGGAAGTTCAGAAAAAGCTAGAGTAAGAGACAGTTGGGCATGTGTTGTGTAAGGGACGTGTTATGTGTTGAAGTCTGGAGGTTTTACTTGAGAAATCTTCTGTCTTTAAAAATAATTAAGAATGGTAGAACCATGCAGTAATATAACATGCCAGAGTGGTTCCAAATATTTTTTCTATGATAAGCAACTCAGCCATGATATGAATTCTTCAACTTTGCAAACAACTGGTCACATTCCAGAAAAAAAAAAAGGCAGTAGCATTTTCTTTGTGTGTGATAAATGGTGACATTATTTTTAAATATCATTACTAAGCTTGAGGCTGTGAAGGGCCTGACAGTACCCATTCCATCCGAAGAGCTAGAAGTGTTCTGAACTCAAGAGAAAACTTGACTGATAGAAAATTGAATTATCCCTAGAAAGAGAAAACCAAGATATTTTCCAATGATGAACTAGAAACAAGAAAATTCAGATGCATTTCTCTTTAGCTGCAGTATTAAATCACAGGTGAGTTTAGACTCAGCAAGAATATGTTTCAAGTTACCTTTTTTCTTTCCACTTTTTTACGAAAGAACTAGAACAGATGAGCAGTGAGCAAGAACAAGAAATCAGTGATTACTAAAGCATGACTGATAGGTGGTAATTATGAGTCACTTCATGCTTCTTCACTCCAAGTTGTATCAAAACACAACACACAACTTTTAGCCTGATTTCCTGATGAAATAAACATATTTTATTTAAGTGGCCCTTCGCTTTGCCCTCTCTTTTCCCTTTCCATTATGCTTTGAAATTGTTAATCAACTTCATAAAGATTCTGGAAAAAAAAGTAGTTTAAAAAACGTAGGAGGAGCAAGAGTCTGTTAAGTTTCTACTTAGGGAAAGGTTGTGAGTTGTATAAAACCTGACACCGGTGCCTCTACACAGGAGGCAGTCAGTGACCCAGCTGCAGGCAAAGTTTGAATGAGCACTTACACCTTCTTAGGTACCAGGCAACCTAATAGTAAATATGTGAAGAAGCCCAGCAGTGCTCACAGCAGGTGAAATTGTCAGCAGATTCTTTTTATTTCACTTGTGAAGATGCTGTTGAGCTGTCCCCCTTTTCAGAAGCTGTGCAGAGACAACTTAGAGAAATGGGGAAGTTCTTAGATCTTGGCAAGTCAACACAAAAACCTCCACATTTTTGAAAAAAGGTTTTCATTATTTTGTATGTATAATTCTATATAGTAATGCCTGGTATTCAGTGTGGCGGTTACATATAGGAATGTTCTTCCCCATATAAACAAGAAGCTTTTGTTATAATATGCATTATACAGGTATTTCTCACTCGTCAGAGGCATTCCCAAATAACACCCTTCATTTTTGTATTGGGAATAAATGATGAATTGGCACATCTTTGTGCATTTTCCATAGCTTTTTAAGTTTGGTATCTTTAAAGAGGAGAATCATAGTGTAAGAAGTTGGCAAGTTAAATACAGTTGTTTAAAATCAGTCATTTGAAATTTTATTTCTAGGAAATTATATTGGGTATATTTTATTTTATTGATCTGTAGTCTAGCCTCATCTCAAGCAGAAAATACATTTTGTAGCTGCCCAGTTAGTTTTTCAGACTGTTAAATGGATTGTAATCTCAAGAATACTAATATATACTTTCCTGTGTAAGATCGGAATTATTGGTGGAACTGGCCTGGATGATCCGGATATCTTAGAAGGAAGAACAGAAAAATATGTTGATACTCCTTATGGCAAGGTCTGTATAACCTATTTTTTATTACTGAGGCTTTTTGCTGTTTTTAAAGATGTTTGTATGCTTTAAGACTTTTCAGACTGTTAAATGAATGCATAAAGGAGGTACTGTCACAAGGCTTTTTGCTTTTCGTTGCTATGTATTGTGCAATTCTTAGTTTGTAGAAACAAGGTGTTACAAAGATGTGCAAAGGAGGCTATACCTCTTTTTGTTTGTAGATTGGATGAATTTACAAACTCAGTCCTGAATTTGCAGTAAAGAAGGATAGACCCTCTCTTTCAAATTTGTGCTGCTTTGTGACCTGTGATATATGTCTGATAGCTCCAGGAACCTTTCGGAATTGCAGAAAACTGTCCTTTGAGGTATATAGGCCACCATTTTCCCTGTAACCACTGAATTATGCTTTATGTACCAATGGTTTCCTTGCAGTCATGTTTATAACCACATAATTTGAAACTGATTTGAAACTGAAGCTCTGAAACTGTTTTTGTGGCACGGGTATTCTTCACCTTGCATTGCTTCAGCCCTTTTCCTCAGCAAAAGGGAGTGGAAGCTAGGGGTGTTGCTCTATACACAGTGCCTAGTATGCTGTGAAAGGCAATTCCTGCCCCAAAGCATTTGTAGTAGGGACAGGCAAGACAAAAGGATGAGAGCATGTTGTAGGCAGGAAATCAAAGGGGAGAGAGGTTGTAGCTGACAAGGGAAGTTCATAGAAGAACTGGATCTCAGATACTCTGTAATGTCATAAGACATGGGGAGTCTGGGTGCTTTACAATTGCTATTGGAATTCTATCTTCTGAAATGTCCCAGTGTAAGCTATTATACTTACAATAAAACATCTGGCATGTGGTAGCAAGAGCCATTTTCTGGGTAGAAGCTTGCCAGAAAGCTCAGTGCTGTGGTGTGTGATTGAAAATCTGAATCTGTGCCTCCAGTCAAAATTATTTAAGGGGAAGAGCATAAAGAGCAAACAGAGTTTGTGTCTGCACCATTCAAGAACAGGAAGGAGATTAAGATTAAGGGAGGAGGAAACATAATCAGAAAAATACATTTGACTTTTCCACCATCCTCCAAAATCTGTTAACAAACTGCAAGAGAATGAAGGGAACTCATCTCCTCCATTTTCGGTACCCTGCTCTCCAAACGGTAGGCAGTGTTGGTCTGAAGTAGAATCTGCTGGCTGAACCAAACCAGTTGCCATTGCATTCCTTATTTTTTGAGTCATGGATGGTCACAGCTTGGCTGTCTGGAGGCTGCTCACAAAGCAAAAATAGCATTATTCTTATAGCAGTTACTAACTGAAGCCTTTGTATCCAGGGAGGATGAACACTCTTCTCCCTCACAGGGGTCTGTTCAGATTGGAGTTAAGGGCACAGTGGCAGCACAGCATTTGGATGGCTGTTCTGTCGCAGCTCTGGGATGCAACAGGATTTGGGTGGCCAAAATTCTGCAGTGCAGTAGGTGGCCTACAGGGGGGTTTAGTATTACTGAGAAGAGTAGGAGTACCTGCAGGATGTCTCCTCCACAAGGGAGTGGAAAAAGCTTCCTTAATCATTCACCTTTGGTCAGTATGGAAGGCTTTTTAAAATTTCATTTATGAAGCAGCTTAGCTACTATCTTTTTTCTGTGTTCTTTGTAGAATGCAGCATGAATGAGGACGATAAATCTTGGTTGCCTGTCGTGGTTTGTGAGAAACCTTGATCAATGGACTGGCTGTGGCTGAGCTTGCATATTATGAATTTAGCACAGGCTCAACTTAAGAAGCTTGTGAATATTCTGGCTCTGCGTGTGGGTGGAGGGGAGGGGTAGAATTGCAATGTCATGGTAGGAACCCAAGTGTGGATTCTACGTACTGTGGTGAGCTGAACTGGGACTGTTAAGCTGACCTGAATGGAAAATGGCAGTTTTGTGGGGCTTCTGTGTCTGTGAAAGGGAGCACAGCCAAACAGCAAGCTTTTGTCCTTGCCCTTGCTGGCCTGTCTCTCTTCTCTCTGCTTGTAGATCTGAACTCGCTAAGAACTCAGGCCATCAGTCTGATGGTTGTTTCATGTAGGTTCACTCCTGCATAGAATTGCATTAACTTCAGTGTTTGAATGCAGTTTTCATCCTCATTGAGCAACTGGTGAATCAGCCTTAGTGTTGTGCAGGGCTTAGACCACAAGTTAAAATGGCATGAAGTGCATTGAGTGGGTCAAGTTGATGGGTTTCAATTGAAGCAGAAACAAACCTCACAAATGTAATTGGTATCATTAGGTGGATCAACATTTGCTTATTTTGCTGCTAAGACTTTTTAGCATTCATGAGGGAGGTGTTACATAGCCTGCCTCTCTCATTTTAGAACAACAGAGATGAGAGAAGCTCCTATTGCCGAATGTGAAAGGGCAAATAGGAACTTTTTTTCAAGTGTGCTTGGAAAAGTTTAGAAGTTTGTTGTTTATGTTAGTATTTTTTTCTAAAGGTGTGTCTTGTTCTTGATTCTTACTGAAATAAAACCAAATGGGGATTGTCTGCCATAAAAATGCTTTTTCATAAAGCTGTGACATCAACAGAGAGAGAATCTGCCTGAAATTTTAAGAGATAAAGGGCTTAATCTAAATAAAGTGTTCAGAACTTTGTGATCTTTTAATTGCTGAGAGAATGAGAGATGCAACATCAAGCCAATTTAGTTCAATGAAAACTAGGAAGAATGAAAATGAATGCCTGAATGCCAAAAGGAAAATGCAAGGCATAGTTAAAAAATATATGTCAATTTCACTCTACGCTGTAAAAATGTGGAGTGTACAATTCTACTTTCCTTAAATTTTGGGGTTTAGTTCTGAAATTTCTTGGCAAGAACATAGCCAGAAGACTTCTAATGGACAACCTTTCTGGTAGTGACGCTCCTTGGCACCTTTGGCATTTTACAACAGCAAAACAGACATTTCTTCAATGCTATTTGTTTACTTTTAGAAGCAGAATAATAGCTTACATTTTGTTCATATAGAGTCTTCTGCTTTGGCCTTCTTGAATCATAAGAATCATTTAATAACAAAATTTAGATCATTTGGGAATGCGGGGATGTTTTTTTCAGGTGAAATATGGACAAGTTGAAAGGAAACTGGTATGACAATTTTTGCAGTTCTATATATTGGCATTGGTCCTTCCATGATCTTTCAAGTTACATTAGTAATACCAGTGAAAATGCAGTGCATTTTTTTTTTAAATAAATGTGCTTATAGCTGTTAATATTCCAGCCTTTGTTTCTGCCTTGTCCGCTTCCACCATTTTCATTGCATCAAAAATTTGGTGTTCTATGGAAAATACCCTAAAACTTTTTGGGATTCCATCTCCAGATATGGCAAATACTGTTGTCTTAAATGCTGTTGCAAATAATTTTCTTATCCTGTATCTCTCTCATTGAATTTTGAAGCTACTAATAAAACTTCATTCAGAATGTACTTTAAGTTAGATTGTTCTGCTTTCTGGATGACAGAACTTGGTTCTGAATCCTCTTTGCCCAAATCAGCAAAATATCTTCCTGTTTAGATTATTTTAGGTGCTCCCCTCTTTTTTTGGTCATAGGTATATCTGGCAAACAAAGCTTGGGGGGCATCCACCTTGCAAATGAGCTTTGTATGCTTGCATCAGGAAAATCAGACCATGTGACATAACGCTTGGGCTCCTTTTCTGCCTCCCCAGAACGATGTACATCATCTGTTGCCTAAACTAGATCGCAGGTTAAATAAAGGCTTGGGGAACCTAGGAAATACTTTTTCATCTCAAGTTTTCCTCAGACTTCTATTTGGCTTGTTTAGTCTATTTTCTGTTCCAGCTTGCTTCTGAGGTGAGACCAAGGAAAAAATTAATTCTGAAAGCACCACAAGAAAAATACTTTATGCACATTTATGTTGCAGACAAAAGGGATTTATGTCATTTTTTTGTTACTGTCATATTAGGGCTAACTGTCCAGGGTTCTTTACTTCCTTTTCTGTTTTACAACACTGAGTAACATATATCTGACTTGGATTTTGTGGAAGGGGGAAGTCATTAAATATGTATATGAATTATTAATGATTGAGAACTTTTTATTGGGCCTTTTATTAAATCTAGCTTTAAAAATACTGTACTACAGTTTTAAATTCAGATTGTTCCATTGGAAGTTTTTATTATTTTATCAGCATTTCAAAGCTCCTGACTACAACTGAGAAAACGGTAGAGAGGTACAGGTCTGGAAAGAACTTGTGGGAGAAAGAGAGAGGAACAGAAGCATACACTAGTTCTGTTAAGTGGTTAACACATAAATTTGGAATTTCTGTATCTCTCACTTCTTTGAAACTCTATACACACTGATTTATCTTTATTCTTTTCTTAAACTGTCAGTTCATCATTTAGCAGCACATTCTTTGTTTCAAATCTTTCTTTTTTCTCTGCCATGTTTCTAGGAATCATGTGCAAGGCAGGTATTCAGGCAGTCACCTGGAAGATGCCCTGAATTTCCTGTTCTGTGGAAATCTGTATAAAGATGATAACCAGTCCTGTTACAAACAGCCACCCTGAAGCCTTCTGAAGAGACTAGGATGGCAGCAGATAGGGAGGGAAACCCTGGCTGCTGCAACTAGGTTTTCAAACCTGTAGGATTTCAAAGCTGTTGCATTCTTGCTGTGTCAGCAGTGTGTGCCAGAAGTCACTGGAGTTCTGTGGTGGGGATGAATATCAAATAGCAGTTAAATTGTACCTTTCTACTCCAAATCTTTTGGAACTTGATAGAAACTTGAATCTGTTGCTTGCAATAAATTTGCATCTGTCACTTCTAAAGCAAAGGGTCCAGTCTTCCACTTACTGATCTTTATTTCCCATTTTTATAAGAGGCAAGGAATTTGGGCTGAAGTCCTCTTTAGTGTTTAAGAGTATTTTTGTATCCTGTGGTGAGCTAAGTTGCATGTTTATTACTTCACAACGCAAATGTGTGCTCTCTAAACAAAACAAACCCAAAAAACAAAACCCCAAATGCTAATTATCGTGAGCCGTCATTGCTATGGAATGTTGCAGCATCAAAATGGCTTGGCAACTAGACAGCAAGGTTTTCGCCCAGTGTGAAATTTCACTTTTAAAGCTGTGTCTGGTTCAGAAGAGTATGTATAAAGTAAGGTAAGTAGATTGAACATCTAAATGTCAATAGGTTAATATTAAAAGGGGACTTTTAAAAAGAAGGCAGAATACAGTACAGTTCTAAAAATAAATATTTGGGAACATTCCTTTTATTTAAAAAAAAGTGGTAAATCTGCATCTGGCAGAATTTAAACCTAGGAGATTGAGTAAATTATGGTGCTTTGAAGAGATTTCACATTAAAAATTACCAAAAAGAGCTGTGCAGTAGGGAGTAAAAAGTGGTGGTTTTCTTAGAAATTTTACCTCTAAAATGCAACTGTATGGGACTCATGTATTACTTTATTCTAGTTCTCTGCAAGTTTTCATGTGTAAAACTAAATTATAATTGAAATCATGCAGCTAGCATTAAAATACAAATAAAATTATATCAAGTAGCAGGCAACAGAACATTTCTAAATGCAAATGTGTGAGTCCTTCCAGACACTTGCAAGCTTCTGATTAGTAAATAAATCATAATTTTTTTAATACCTATTTCAGCTTTAAATCCCAGGGCATGGAGGAGAGATTATTTACAGTTTCTTCTACACTGCAATAAAAAGAGTGAAATGTGTGCAGTTCTGAATGGGGTAGAAGTTGCGCATTCAACTGCACGGCTGTTCAGCACAAATGCAGTTTAGCATCTAATTAAACAGAGGCTTTACAATTTTTAACAAAAAGGCAAGCTAGAAGCCTTGTGTATTTCAGATCCCTGATGCATGTATCCCAGGAGCAGAACACAGCCCACAGAGCAGTTAATTTGTTGTAGCAGCAGTTGATGACTTGGGGGCTGCCCCACATGGGCAATATAACCATCTCTAAGGCAGGGCAGGTGTCCCAGCTGGGCGCTAAAAACAAAATGCTCTAGCTTCATGGCTGGTTGATTAGTCAGGAGGAATGCCTATTCTCATTGTATAGCTGTGAGACGTGGGGACATGCTGTCTGGTGGTCCCTGGGCTGACCAAATGCAACACTACTTCTGCTGCTAGTGTGCCAGAAGTCCTCTGTTGTATTCCAGTTTACTTCCCAAAAGCAGGACTCCTGGCAGCAGGGAAGAGGGAGTTTATCAGGAAGCTGGTGGGGAGTAAAGGGTGGGTTGGAGGAGCCTAGAACATGAGTATGAGCTAGGGGGCCATGGTAGAAAGGGGACAGAGAAGAGAATGGGGAGTGTTATGGAAAGGGACAGATTAAATGTGATCTCTGTTGGGAGAAGGCTTTTAGCAGGGAATAGCACCTGTTCAGGAAAAATCAAAAGTTTACAGGAGAGAGAGACCTGCTACCCAATTTAAAGCCAACATGTACATGCTTCTTTTTTCATGTTTGTGTAGCACTGTTTGAAATACTGTTTCAAAGTATTTTAAAGTATTACTGTTTTCAAACCCTAAAGTAAAGAGTTGCAATATTAATGTTAGTACCAACACAGAAAAATTGTAATCCTTCTGATGTCAAGTTTGATCTTCCTGTTCCAGACTGTTTTACTAATCTGCCATATCAAATTACAGACTTATTCTGAGCTGAAGAAAATGTGAGACTACAGCGGTAACCAGTGTTTCCTTTCATAACTATCCTGCTTATTTTTAAGTAGCGGTTAAGGATTCTAACGTGATTGTCAGGCTGTAACTCATTCTTATTTGCTTGTTTTGCAGCCATCGGATGCTTTGATATTGGGAAAGATAAAAAACGTGGACTGTGTGCTTTTGGCAAGGTAAATGAGCATTTTAAGAGGTTTTACATTATGTGTCTTCAAGTTTTCGCAGAAGTTTTTCTTCTTACATTAGGTGAACTGAATTTTTACCCTGACTTCATCTTGCTTGGTATGGCTGCTAGCAAAGTCCAGCAGAGGTCTGGGTTTTTCCCTGAATAAATTTGATGCAGCAAGGACTGAGAGTATTAAAAATACTGTCTAGGTTAGGAAAGAGAAATCCAGTGGGGAGTGCTGCCCTAGGAGGAACGGCAACCTGCAAGGTTGCCTGCTCTGGCAGTAGGTAGGTTGTGCCTCAGTAATCCATCTGCTCCCTGTGTTTGCAAATTTCCTTTGTGAAACTGGGATATTGCCTGCTTCCAAATGAACTCTTACCTCTGGTACCAATATAGACTCTTCCAGATCATTCCCTTTGATTAATGAGTGCTCTGGCTATTACCTTTAATGCTTAGGAGGCTGCATCCCATGTAGTTCTTCCTCCCTGGATCATTTTTATTCAGACATCTCTTACCATACTCAGAAGAGACTCTGGAAGCAGGATTAACAGATGAGTGCATGGAAATTTCACACCAATATAACGGCGGATATCTAGGATCAATGTGCTACTAGATTAAGAATACTAACATTTCTCAGCATCAGCAGAGCCAGGTGCTGATAAAAGGGTCCATCAGCAATCCCAGACAAGTCGAGATGATGAATCTAGTCCAGTAATCATCCAGGGAGTCCAGGCAGGAGTAGGAGATGGGGCCTGAGACAGGGTTGGAGTCAAGGCTGCAGCATGTGTCCAAAGTCCATCCAGAAAACAGGACTGGAGACAAACTACAGCATAGGTCTGAAGGCCACCCAGGAGACAGGGCTGGGGACAGGCACACCTGTGACATAGCTCAGGCCAGGAGTGAAGGCTGGGGTCTGAGCTTGGAGGTGGGAGCACTTAGGCTGATGGACACGGGGTGTTTGGGTGGGGGCCCAGGGTGAGCCTGGCCAGTGCAATTATGACCCAGTGGTGCACACGGGGCCTTGCTCTTTTCATGCCAGTATTTTTCCGTTAAGCTGGTGACTGCTACTATCTCTGCAACTACATTTTTATCTGTGGTTTTACTTTACTTCTCTTGCATAGAGTTTGCTCATGTGTTTTATTACACCTGGACAGCATTTTTCTCATTTTCTTAAATGCTAAGTCGAGGTCTCATAGCTGTGCTGTATCAGGGTAGGCCTTGGGCTACAGATGGCTGAGCAACTCTGCTCTGATTTACATCCTCACTGGGATTAATGACCATTTACTGTTTACTGTTGGGGCTAAGATACCTGCAATTCACTTTGTGTTTTGGGAAAAATAGGAGTTGCTCGTGATTGCCAGATTTTTTTAAAAAGGGCATATATATTCTAGAAGAGAATTATGACAACAACTGCAACATTAAACAATAAATCTTCATGCCTATGGCTTATCAGAAATGCTAATGACAACATGGCAATCCTGCCTGACAGCGAGTGGTCATGTTGTATGCAACTCCCCGTTTCCAGTTCATCAAGTTCTTAAGACCTTTTGGTCTCTGTGAAAGAATGAATTGGGAAGTTAAGTTCCTCCTTGCTTCTTACATAGTTGAAAATAATTTTCAAATGTGTGTAATCATTATGTGAGTGATGTACCTCTGTAGCAACGACAGAGATAACACTAAAGCTTAGAAGACTAAGTATTTCCTGTCGTCGTGAAAAAACATACTGCAACAGTGTAAAGTCATTCTTCTAATTTGTGAAAGCTGTCAGATCATTTTAAGACCTAAGAGAAAAATGTGATGATTGTACTATTTTCTTTGGGAAGATGACAGCTTAAAACAATGTGTTCTTTCTGGTTTTAATTTCCTCTGGTGTGCTGCTCTTTTCTGGGTAGGAGAATACAAACAGCACTTCTGAGCAGAAAATTTGTAGAGGTGTATATAAATCTTAGAAATTTCTTGTAGTGATGGAAGATTTAATTTGCCACACCTGAGTTTTCAGAATCTATGAAACTGACTTATAAAATTCAGAGAAAAATGCATACTTTTTGTACTCTTGAAGCTGCTAAAGTATATTTGGATTGTATTTTCAAGATTCTTTTCATTACAGTCTTGAACTTAAAAATTTTGCATTTAAAAAGAAACTACACCACTACTTATTAAGTCAAATACTGAGAGAACCTTAATACAGTTATGAAAACAAGCTACACTGGAAGTAGCTGAACTAACCAGTGCCATTTCCAATGTTGTTAGGGAAATTACATTTCCTGGAATTCTCTTTATCTGGGAGAAGGGAGGCGGTTTCAGTGTGATTTATTTTACTCTTTTGCAACATGTATCTTTGCAGACATGGAAGGCATCATACAATTATGCCATCAAATGTCAATTATCGTGCCAATATCTGGGCATTAAAAGAAGAAAATTGTTCGCATGTGTTAGTGACTACTGCCTGTGGTTCATTACGAGAGGAAATACAACCTGGTGATCTTGTCATAATTGACCAGTTCATAGACAGGTGAGTAACATTAATTTTGTTCTTAGTTTTGGGGAAGAAAAAAGGGGACAAGTGGGGTTAAACCATATCACAACCACATAATGTTAAATTAAGTTTTTGTGGAATTAGGTGGTAGCCTCAGTTCTTATGGCAAAAAGTGAGATTCATACAAGTCATGATAGGAAACGTAAATGAGATTACAAGAAGTTCGGCTCTAAGAGCCATAGAAGAAATACCAGTCTTTGAAGAATGACCTTGAATGAACTTCTAAAGAGATCTCCTACCCTCAGATGTGGGGGAGGAACATGGATAAGAGCACGGGCTGCTCTAAGTTTTAAGAGGAATCTGTAAGAAGATGGAGAGGTGCAAGAAAGCATAGTAGGAGTGAGGTAGGAAGATATATATAATAATAATGAGGCTCTACAGAAGAGAGACCAAATGCAACGCAGTGGGAAAAGAGAGGAGTTGGTTTTGAAACAAGGAGAAATGCTAACAATTTTTTATTTGCTAAGAATCTTAAGGAAGTAAAATTTTTCTATAGTCTGTACTGCAGTCAGTCCTCCCCTCCTCAATTATCTGATGTTCAGAAAAATTCAAGCAAAGGGGAGGAAAAAAAGCGATACATTTAAAGATCACCATCTACACCAAATCTTTCAAAAATATAGGTGTAGATTTTAAGAGGTAAATTTATTATTACTACTTACAGGTGTACTATATCTGGAAGTCTTATTGGTATTCCACCCAATTTTAAGTGTTTGGAATGGGTTATGCGGCTTCTTGTTGCTTTCCTGAGGCTGCTGGCAATATTTCACTGCCAACTGAACACATATACCTAGGTTTGTTCTGTGTAGTGCAGTGCTATTCAAGTTTTGACTTACTGACATCTTTTGTGTAATTGAAAAGCTTTTTTTCTTGTAAGAGAGTATGTTTTAAGTACAGTATATCTAAATGACTAAGTACCCTGCAGGAGCAAGCCCCATATAAACTGCTTCCTCATATACTAGAGTTGATTTATGGGTGGAGAGCAGCTGTATTGCTGACAATGGTAATGTTTGGTTTCTTTTCTTCTAGTCTGAGAGTATTTAGGTTGATCACTTTGTTTATACAAGTTAAATCATAATCATCCTTATTCTGCCAGTAGTAATTCTGAGTAATTTTAGTGTCAATATTGATTTATGTAGGAAAGATATTAAACATACTTGGGAACATGGTTTGGATGACTGTGAGTAAAGCACTAGTTATTTTCACAGCATTATAATCTAGCAGGTAGGTGAGGGGAGCCTAACTGCTGCACTGTAAATTGCATGCATGGTAAGAAGTAGCCTCTGGCCCAGAGAGCCTGCAGTTTCAAAAAATAAACAGTTGGAATGATCGCAGAGTTATTATCTGTTACGGATGAGGGGTGGAAGTATGGAGGAACTAACTCTTGCAGAGGTCAGGCAGAAAGATATTAACAGAGCCAGGGGAAATGAACCAAGATATGAAATCTGAGACCATCTTTCATCCAAAATGTCATTACCAAAATTAACAATTCATTTTGAAGCTAGCTAATCTCTTCCCACAGCTTTAAATTTCCCAGCACTTTCCAGTCTGCATCATAACTTCTACGCTAGAAAGGAAATAATCAGCTTGCTTAAGTTTGGGTTTTAAGAACATGTCCCTTTCAAGAAGAAGAAAAAAAAAATGTTATAGAAGAAATCAGTATATTTATCTGATGTGAAGATGACTGAAAGGACAGGAATCACTTAGATTGCAGCAAAGAAGGCAAATAGTATCCTGGGCTACGTGAGTAGGGGTGTTGCCAGCAGGTCGAGGGAGGTGATCCTTCTTCACCTCTACCCAGCACTGGTGAGGCCATACCTGGAGTACTGTGACCAGTTCTGGGCTCCCCAGTTCAAGAGGTACATGGACATACTGGAGAGGGTCCAGCAAAGGACCACCAAGATGCTGAAGGGACTGGAGCATCTCTCATATGAGGAAAGGCTGAGAGATCTGGGGCTGTTCAGCCTGGAGAAGAGAAGACTCAAGGGGGGATCTCATCAATGCATATAAATACCAGAAGGGAGGATGCAAAGAGACAGAGCCAGGCTGTTTCCAATGGTGACCAGTGACAGGACCAGAGCACAAACTGAAACACAGGAGGTTCCCTCTGAATAGTAGGGAACACTTTTTCACTGTGAGAATGACTGAGCACTGGCACAGGTTGCCCAAAGAGGCAATGGAGTCTCCCTGCTTGGAGATATTCCAAAGCCACCTGGACATGGTCCTGGGCAACTAGTTCTAGGTGGCCCTCCTTAAGCAGGGGATTGGACCAGATGACCTCCAGGGATCCCTTCCAACCTCAGCCATTCTGTGATTCTGTGATCTTTGTCTTCATTTAGAGTTTATTCAGATGGTCACCGGTAGTAATGGCATAGCCCATATATGAGCAATGTTTCATTTGGGCAAGTAAGTTTTCATTTCCATGTAGAAGAATGGGAACTTGTGGGGACTTGTTTCATGGATCCGGGAAACCAAGAAGCTTCTCAGAAAAGCATATGAGAATGTTTCAGTGTGGAAAACAATATGTAATAGGAATTTTAAAATCATTACTAGCTTGCACTTTAATTCAGAAAACTGACAAGTCATAATAGTCTGTTCCATTTGACAATTTGATTTCTGTGATAAGTCTTTTTCCCTGATGGTCTTTGCCAGTGGGTGTTAAGACTGCTGGTTCTTTGGAGGTAGGGCCTGCATTTTTGCCTTTCACAGGGGTATATCATGTGTAAGACTGATTGCATTATACATCATAAATCATTAAGAATTATGAATCATTGTGGGCTTCTACAGGTAGGTCAACCAGAAAAGGAAAATTAAAGAAAGCATACCCCCCTGATGAAGAAGAATGGTGACCTAGTACCAACAGATGAGGAGAAGGCTGAAGTACTCAACAACTTTTTGGCCTCAGTCTTCACTGGTAACCTCTCTCCTCACCCCTCCTGAGTCGATGGACCACAAAATGGGGACTGGGGGATGGGGGTAAAGCACCTCCCACTGTAAGGGAAGGTCAGGTTCATGACCGCCTGAGGAACCTGGACATACACAAGTCTATGAGACCTGATGAGATGCATCCCAGAGTCCTGAAGGAACTGGCTGATGTAGTCGCTAAGCCACTCTCCATGATATTTGAAAAGTCATGGCAGGTGAAGTCCCTGGGGACTGGAAGAAGGGAAACATTGTGCCCATCTTTAAGAAGAGTAGAAAGGAGGACCCAGGGAACTACTGACCTGTCAGCCTCACCTCTGTGCCTG